>DF242594.1:0-52224 GCA_000507305.1 Breviolum minutum Mf 1.05b.01
TATTTTCAAAAAAATAGCAAAACTTGGGGTGTACACGCATTCCAAGTGGTGCTCTCGTTTTTCGGCCTAAAAAGTGCGCCCCCTGGCGCGCACATTCCTAGTTTCAGTCCGCAGGTATATGTATATTTAATTACGGTATAATATAAAGTGTTGTATATACACCTGATTGTCCTCTTTTTATTACCAAGATATGGGTAATATATAGTGAGTCAATATATATGATGGACAATGCGAGCTAGTTCAATTTTCCGTAGTCATGATTATCCAGGAAGTTATATAGTATCTAGTTAGTAAGTTGGTTTATAACCTATTTAAGGGACTTACAACCTACTTCTTTAGGGCTATAATCCCATTTACTACGTAGCATGGACATCCAAGTAGTCATGATGCATGCTTAATGAGAATCCCTATCGACAATTAAATAGGATAGAGTTGGCGTCTTTGCTTGCTACAACTTTAGAGGGTGAAATGCCTATTATGCTATGATATCCTTACGTTACACTTAACCATGTTACATGTATATTCATATATTTACATAAATAAATGTATAGATACGTAAATATGTATACATATACATGCATCGATATTACTGTTTTTATTTATGTTTTATATATATCATATATACAGCCTTTCCCCCGATTAGAAACCACATAATTTTTGCCATGTGCCACAAGAATCAACCCCCCGAACAACAAAAACACAAGGGCTTTTTGGAGCAAACAAGAAGTTGGATTTGTTTAGTGCGTGTTTTTTTTTAACTTTCTTTACCATAGTAAAGCACCATTTTTCACCACCATTTTGGAGGAATATGTTTGGTTCACTCTTTCCAAGCAGCGAAGCGAAGTCGCAAATTCGATTTTTGCAGGTCGACAACTCTTTGGCGCCTTGTTGTCCAAAGGTCCCAACGAGGCGGGGGGAACGACAAGAACACAGGATCATAGATTTGATGTGTGTACATATATGATATATTGAGGTGCAAATACGATATATTCATATGCATGTAAATATGTTGCATATTTGATGTACGTATTCATATATTATTTAGGACATGACATGTGGTATATATGCGGACTTTGACATAAGCACTGGATTCGGTTTTCCAACAATACATTTCAGATGTCAACATGATGTTTTTTTGTTTGAGATTTGTGTTGTTTCTAGGTCGGGATTCGATAAGGGAAACCATGGGACCATCATTAACGGAATGCTAAGGGCAAAATAGTTCTTCAACCCGTATTGAGAATTCACATAAATTCACCCAAAAAGCCAGCAAGAATGCAAGAATCAATCCCAAATAGTGGGTTGGTTAGGGAATCCAGTTGTGTTTTTGAATTGGACTTTGCCCAGACACATTGATCCCCATCTGTTCCTTTTACAGCCACTCTTTTGTAGCGTGCCTATCGACACAGGTGTCTTTGGATGCTGCTTTTAGTCATCGAACTGATGCTGCGTACATCAAGGATGGGACCTGGGACACGCCTTGTTGTGACTTTTTGGGTGTGTTGCGAATGGGTTTTCTACATACGTAGCCTTGTTGTAAATGTTTTTTTCAGTGCATTTAAAGAAATTTTAGTGATGTAAATGTAATGTAAAGCGATCATCACCAAAATCAATGGTTGTTTCTGGTTCCCCTAATAGGTGGTAGGTAGCATATAATCACCCAATTGGCAATATATAAGTGGTATATAAGTGGTATATATTGCCAATTGGGTGATTATATGCTACCTACCACCAATTAGGGGAACCAGAAACAACCATTGACAAAATGTTCTTGACAAACCAAGATCGCCAAAATTAGGTCCTAGAGCCACAACAAATGGTTTAGTAGGGGAATCCTCCCCAAAATGCCCTTCCTACGGTAGGGTTAGGAGTTATAGTTGCCCAGACTATACCCGCTATACCGCCACTTTTCTGTTGTTTTTTTTGGGGGTCCAGCTACCGGCCAGCAACATAAATTCCTTCCATCTAAGCATGGCTTAATGGACTCACATTAAATGCCACTCATTTTGGGATGATCAAACACGAAACAGAATCTACGGTCATTTTGAGGAAGTTTGTACCTAAATTAGCGCAAAAAGTTCGGGTTGGTAATATGGATCCAATGGGATGATTGTATACTTACCTACATTTATATATCATAGAAATGTAATAGAAATCAACCATTCATGTATGGTATACCTACATTTACCATAGAAGTCAACCATATGCATAGACATGATACACTTGGTCCTAGCGATAGATTGTTGTATGATATACACATAAATATATGTATACTTATATATTCACGCAAAAGAATTGGTCCGGCCTTTCTGTTTTCAGGAATGGCTGATATTTTGTTTACTGAATATGGGGGTGACACTCTCAAAATTGCATGAGGCCTGTAAAAACCCAACGCTTCCCTACCAAAAATGACCATGTTCTTAAATGTGGAATGATTTTTCACTGGAGACCTGACACATGGGCGCATATTGCCTTATTGCAAAGCGTTTTTCTCGCTGCTGCATTCTCAGAACCAACCACCACCTCGCTTCAGGAACTAGGAGCTACTGTGAAAAGCCTTGCGGGAAGTGTGCCCTGATGTCAGCGGGTCCAAATGCCAGGAACCTAAACAACTTACCCAATTGAAAAGGAAATCGAATTTGAACCATCCACCTTCATGACTTTGGATTCCAGCCGTCAATTTTTCAGGGTATATCATTTTCAAGACACCAAGGTTTTTTTTGTTGAAAGGGTGAAGATACAACAAGGCTTACACTTGGGGCAACTAAACACGAGTATTGCAAAGAAGATTGCTGGGAAGCTTGTTTTTTTTCTGCAAGTCGGTACACTCCCGGTGAACAAACATAACTTAATGTGAAATTGGATGATTTTTTGGTGATTTGAATTCATCTAACAGCAGTATTCCCTATCGAAAATGAGCGTTCGTAATTGCAAGCTCAACGAAGGGTCGGGCATGGCTCCAATATAGCGGGTCCCTGACCCGTCAACACGAGGTACCGGACGGCTTGCTTTTGGCCTTCTCCTCCTATGGTATGCGCCATGGCAATGAAATATCTCTCCAGTGGGAACGGGGATTACGAGTTTTCTATATTATATATATATATATATTTATTTAGATAAATATATATATATATACATCAACTTTGTTAACTTTGTTCTGTTCGAATTTCATGAAGACGCTTTGCATAGATGCATTTGGGGCACGTTTGTTGTTTTCCTGGGAGCAACTATATAACCCTTTCCCAGCTGGGGGAGAAATTGGTCAAATCATCGGTCCTCAAAAGTGACTTGATAAGGGATATGTGATCGTTCCCTGGAGGGTAACTAACCCCACCTACAAGGGGCCTTCAGCAAGTGGTTCCACCTACAAGGGGCCAAAAAAACATCACCATTTTGGGTTGACACCAGCTGCCTTAGTTTCAACCGGTTGGTTGCTTTTGGCTACCAGATCTCAACATGTCCATCCGCTTTGAAGGGTTATGCCTTATAAGGTAATGAAGAAAGACTCTACACCCCAGAAAACTAACAGCCGGATACCCAAAATGATGGCTTGGAAAATGTATCTCCTTTCAAACATGGCTATTTTGGGGATCTATATTAGATTTCAGGGGGGTATTTGATTGATTTGCATGGGTTGTGTTGTGCTCAGAAAAAGGAGCAGCCGGGCTAGAAGGCAATACATACTTGGGATATCATTGGAATACGAAACAAATATCGAAATTCGACCATCCTTATAGGGAAGTTCACCTATGGATATTTGACATGTATTCAACATTCATCTTGGACTTATTGTTTAGTTGGTGACTTTTTACTTTTTTCACCACCATTTGGGAGGAATATGTTTTGAACTTTTGCTAAGCATCGAAGAATCAGATCCGAGACATGTCTGTTGCTGTGAGGTATACGAGAATCGTCACTCCAGAAACAGACGGAGATAAACTTAGGATCCAGGATCCAAAAATCAACCAAGCAGGATTTCATGATTCAGATACTGTTAAAATTTCCCACTGGTCAATTTGCCGTTTCTTGAGAAATGGCGGCTTTCAGGAAAGAGACCATCTTGGAAGCATGGCGGAGACAAGGTGTTCACGGAAGGGGTGAGGGGAATCCACCTCCGGAAGCCCTACCGGCTGCTTAAAGGTTCAGGGTTTTTCGTATATGTGAACCAAAACCTTACCTGACCCAGATGCTCCTACTGTATGGTATGTATTCATACATATTACAATAGAAATCAACCGTACATGTCGGTATAAATCTACCTATACCTGGATGGTATGGGGACTGATGTACAAATTTAGAGACGTTACGACCGTTGCGAATGGACTTTGCTCACCATGTCAATGGACTTTGTCCACCTCATGGTTTCACGAATTGCTTCAAGAGAATAGTCCCGGGCGGCAAGTCAGTACTTTCTGCCTTTAAAACGCCTGGTTTTCGTAGAAATTTTACAAGTTACCCATACACCGACTCAAGTGACCCCGACCATGGGGCAGGTCTTGGGAGGCGATAAGGTCCTCAGCATCTCCAGTGAAACTGGCGGTGGTCCCAGGCATCTTACAAGACATCGCTATGGAGAAGCCTCTTTTCGATGAACCCAAGGTTGGGAACCCAACAGTTTTTGAAATCGCTACGTAGTACATGGGTGATGGGTCGGTAGGGTTTTGATTTTTTGTTAAAAAGTATGTGGACATATGTGGAAATAGAAAATATGTAAATATGAATGTCTATAGTTTAATTGTACACACATATATACCTATATATATATACATATATATACATACTTTGTTACAATGACTCAGCTTTTTTAAAGATACTTTCCTCTTGAGATACCTCAATTCCATAATCTACTCCAGCATGTTTCTGAATACGCCAGACATGGCTAGGACGACTTCAAAAGAATATTCATCTACAGAAATTGTTTTGGTAGAGTGATACGTGGTATTGGGTATTGGCTTAAATCCTACACAGAGCACTTGAGGTTGATACTTTGCCCCCATGTTTTACAGGTGTTTATACCTTGCAGGTGTGTTTTTGTCTACATGTTCTACCATTTTAAGGTATTCTGAGTCCTGAGCCACCTGAATGACCTGTATGTTCTCCGGTAAAATCGCGAATGGCCCGAAGTCAGGGCAACCATGAGACGAAAGAGATCATGGAGAAGTACAACAGTGCTTTACTAGGCGCTGCGTCCTTTCTTGGAGTTGTTTAGTTGGTGATCTTGTTGCAATAACTACCATGGTAGATCACCATTTTTCACGTTTTTTTCACCACCATTTGGGGGAATATGTTTGGTTCACTTTTTTCCAAACATCAAAGAGTCGCAAATCTAGGTGAACTGAAGCATGTTTGGTCTATGTGTTTTTTTATTTCTGGGGCTCGGAATTCAATCCTGCGAGCAAGTTTGGTATTTTGATTTTTAGGATTTGTCACCAAATGAACTCGTGAATTTCCAGCGAAAATATATGAAAATATTGCCTCTTGAGCTGTGAAAAAAAACAACCAAATGGATACAAATGATTGTTTGGAGGCTATATGCAGGGGACTTTTGCAAGCCTTTCCTAAGTGGTGGTTTCAAAAAATTGTTGTTTTCCTCCCGATCCCTGAGGAAATGCTCCAATTTGACTTGCGCGTAGTTTTCAAAGGGTTTGGTTCAACCACCAACAAATTTCATTATTTGGAATTACTACAAGATAGACCTTCCGGAAATCCGTATCAACCAACCACTGGCATTGGGATTCTTTTCAATTTTTGCTCACTTGACCTTTTGAAAGGCTTCTTCTTTTACAGAATATATAAGGCCCAAATCCGGTATTTCAATGGATTTGGGCCCAAATCGTTAAGCTGCATTTTCGGAATTTCGGAATTTCACAGGGATCATTAAATGCGAGCCAATTTTTGAGGGGGATCGAACAATGCAAAGGTATGATTATTTTTAGGGATTGCCACAGAATAATGCCTTGTTTGGGTTGGTGTCATAGAGTTAGACCCACTGTTTTGCTGGGCTTATTCCTTAGGATTTTGATTGAAACAACAATATTAGCAAGTCATTTCACTATAGAGCTGCTTCTTGGAGGATCATCCCAATCAGTAAGTGGTTAGGATGTGCCCCCCATTTATAGCCGCCATGGAGTGAGTTCGGCCATTTGGAAGTGGAACGTTGCCCTATATGAAAGGGCACTTACGATCACCATGGTTATTAGCCACTTACTAAACCACCTGGAAAGTAGATAGCGCAACTCCGGCCCGAAAACTAAGCGCCACCCTTTGGAAGTTGTGCCATCGATCCTTTCACTACGGTGTAACTGGGATGATCCTCCAAGTACACCTTGCTGTTTCCAAGGTTCACCAGGGGTGTTTTATTTTTTGCAACCAGGCCCTTCCGGAGCTATTCTTGCTGCAGTGTGTCGTGGGAAGCTATGCGAGGGAATCGACTCTTGGTTTTTAGAAAGCCAAGAAAAGAGTGGGAGGAAGATGAGCTATGAAAAAAGGGCCCCTGGTTGTTCCTTCCGGATGCCTCTGGGCGCGCGCCGTGTTGCACCCACCTCCCATAGGTATTTCCTGTTTTTCTTCTTTTTTCTCACGCAGGGCGCGTTTTTGTGGCCCGATGGCAATGCTACGCAACGGACTGCTTCGGTACATACTTTACACATGCCCAAACCTGTGATGTAACCCGTGTTGAAAGTGCTACGGAATGGACTGCTTCGGTACATACCTTACACATGTCCAAACCTGTGATGTAACCCGTGTTTAAAGTGCTATGGAATGGACTGCTTCGGTGCATACTTTACACAGGTCCAAACCTGTGATGTAACCCGTGTTTCAAGTGCTACACAACCATCCGAAACATTGTTTAGGGTATATAAGGGATGAAATCCTACCCACTTCTATATAGGAATTATAACAAACTATTCTAAGGATTCCTATTAAACAACCAGTAGAATGGAAAGTAAGAAGGTCTTTTTCGTGGCTAGGACGATGTTTCGGAAATTTGAGGAACCAAAACTCTGGCAATTTATGTTCTAAAAAGGTTTTATGTAGGGGATGAATACTACCCAGTTTTGTGGGGATTATTTCATAAGCCACTAAAAGCAAAAAGATTCCAACATAATGAAATGTCAGACCCTACCCAAAGGCGCTTGTTTTTGGGGAATTTCTCTTTGGTTCAAGAGGAACATTTCAGCTCGCTCGGTGAAGTATGATACTTCAGACAGGGGATAACTGTGAGCTTTGTAATGCAGCCATTCCTTTTTGAGGTTTGTGAAATATTTCTCCAAAAATTGCCCGGGTTTTTTGGGGATTTTTTTGCAACATTAATAACATGACTCAACCAACCAGAAAGGGATGGCACAGCACTCAACCGGTCGCCATACGTAAGAACCACATTTTTTTCCATGTGGCACAGTGGCACAAGTGAAAAAATCGTTTCAGATCTGACTGCCACTTCGGTCCTTTTTGAAAGGATCTTCCTTCAACAGTATGGCCTTGCCACGTTGCTTTCCACGTCTTGCTTTGATTCACTAAAATTTACCTGGTTGACACATGAAAGTTGATTCCTCCTGACTACATGCTCACATGGTGGGATCCATCGAGGATTTCACGGACAAGCAGTGCCGCATGGTGGTCTCTCGTCCAAAGCGGTTTTTCTTTAGGTCTGAGGTGATTGCCAACCTGGTTTTGGAGTACTTGGATGTGTTTTTGATTTTTGTTACGGATTCTACCATGGTAAACACCAGGACCATCATTTGGGAGAATCTGTTTTGGAACTTCTTTGGACAAAATACAAGAAATTGTGTTATTTTCGATGTACATGATATTGTTTCAAAAAGGGCAGGCAACATTTTCTTCTACTAAAGGTTCATCATATCTTCCCTTTGCAAAAAACACCGATTCAAAACTTTCCACTTCCCATCTCCCAACAACAAATAACACCTTTTTCGGAGGTGAGATGTTGATGTTGGATGTCCCACGAAGTTAGTACATGGTTAGTAAATAGGACATAACCTACTTATAAATGGTATATTGGGGTTATAACGGTTATAACCCACTGATCCTAACCCTTTACCAGCACTGAACCGCACTTCCTGGGACGTCCAAGTTCCCAAATCGGCATCAATTGACTTGACCTTCTCACGGGCC
The DNA here is from genome assembly GCA_000507305.1 of Breviolum minutum Mf 1.05b.01. Classification (NCBI taxonomy): domain Eukaryota; class Dinophyceae; order Suessiales; family Symbiodiniaceae; genus Breviolum; species Breviolum minutum. Next base: position 8,137 of record DF242594.1, read on the forward strand.
ACTACGCCAACTGAGTTGTAGGTCTTGGTTGGAATCCCTTATCCCGCAAAGAATGACTTGCGTGTGATTTTGAAGCAGGAGCCGCGAAGCTGCGACGCTCAAAAGGAAACCAAAACACTGGAAGAGCTTTTTTGAAAAAAAGGGCCCAAGTTACGGTTGTTTAGGGTATATTTTTCGGGAATGAAATCATGAAATCCTACCCAGTTTTATAGGGATTATAAGAAACTATTATTTTTGGATCCCTACTAACCAACCAGGATTTCATGGAAAGTAGGAGTTTTTTTTTCATGGCTCACATGTTGAGCGACATGGCAATGGAAGTTGAACCAAAAAATCTGATGGTGAAGATTGATGGGTGCAAGAGGTGGAACTGCCTCCGGTAGGAAGATGTTGCAAGATGTTGAAAAAATCCGAAAATGCCAGTGACCACTATTACTATATAGTACTATAGTGGTTGGATTGAAGGGGCCAGAATCACCAAAAACAGCTGACATTGCAAAGGCTGAAAGCCCATCATGGCTGCCATCTTCTTTATAATTAGGATTTAGGATTAATTAGGGTGTGGCGAGCCAACACTACTGGGGTCCCAAATATCTGCACCTACCCATGTCAGTTAACAAAAAACAGTTGCAGAACCAAACTGACATTTTAATTTTGAGCAAGTTGGGCATTTGAATTCTGGAAATTCACATAGGAATCTACCTCAACTGAGCTTACTTCAAGCTGGCAAATTATTGTCAGTTGACTCAGAATGGTTTGGTGAGAAAATCCTACAAAAAAATCCTCAGCAAAGCAGGTTTATAAATTATGATTGACATCCCTACACAATCTCCTGAATATTCATGCTTGGAAGATGAGATGTCCTTTCAAAATGGTCCCTTTTTTAGGTGCTAATTTTTAATTTTTTGGGAAGTATATAAACACTGAATGTACCCTATGAATGTACCCTACATTATATATTTGCCTAGATTTACCCTAAAAATCTCTAAAAATAACTGGAAAACGTATGTAAATATACCATACATTGAGTGTCTGGGACAAAAACATCCCATTTGCCTTTCGTTTACCTTGCCTTCGGTCCGAAAGGACTTCTTAAATCGACATCGTGAAGGGCAAGGTCAAGGTTGGTATCAACGAGAAGCCATGCGTGCAGTAAATCAAACCTTGGGTCGAGTCATTCGACATCGAGCCTTGGGTCGTGGTTGAGTGAGTTAGATCCGAAACATTGGTCGTTTCGGAGGTTGGTTTCGGGGGGATATATAATGGGTGAAAGTGGGTTCCCTTCCATCCGGTAAAATCCAAGGTTTTTTTTTAATAGGAAATTGGTTTTATGAAATTCCACCATCCTTTCAAGGTAAAGGGTCTAACAACAAATCCCAAACTTGGATTTTGTTGAGTTGGGTCATTTGGGAACAACCTTTGAACCCCAAAAAGGTCACGATCGCAGAATTGCCCGGCAGAAATAACTAGGTGGTGGTTTGGTTTCAAAGTTTTTTTTTCACCCCGGCCTACCTGGGGAGATGATATATTTTTTCCAGATGGGGTTGGTTCAACCACCAACTAGATTAGGCGGTGGTTTCAAACATTTTTTATTTTCACCCCTATTTGGGGAAGATGAACCCATTTTGACTAATATTTTTCAACTGGGTTGGTTCAACCACCAACTAGAAAACCCTGTAACCCAGGAAAGGATTACGGTGCCGTTGTGTTGTGTGATGCGCGCTTTTCTGGACGCTTGGCGGGGCTCTCGACATGGATGCGACCACAGGTGGGGTTTTGAGGCTTGGGGGGTTGAAGCCTTGAAACTGGCTACTGTATTAAAACATATATGAAAAAACTATGTATATTTATTTATATAAATTATATGTAATGTATATGCCACATATATATATACAGATTAATTATATATTATATATAATGTAGATGTAAACATTTACTCAAATGTTTGGGATTTAAATCATCCACCCAAGTGGCTTACCTGGCTAATGCTTGAGGTTTTTCAACGTTTTGTTGGGGCTCAGGTCAATTTCATGGATGCTGTCACATCACCGGATGTGTTTGTCATGATTCACGCCCCCCCATGTGTTTTGGATTTCTTTGTAATCAGTAGTTGTTTGTTCAGGTTTTGGGTGAATTGTTTACATTGACCAGAAAATTCGATTCGGGATGGTTTCCAGGGAATGTTTTGGGCAAATCTTGATGGAGTCTTGAGTTTGGGATTGTTTTGTCAGGGAACTACTGGGAGGATCATCTCATCCCAGTTAGAAAGTGATTAATAATCATGGTTAGTAGGTCCCCTTAAATGGGGCAACATTCCCCTTCCAACTGGTCTTTCCATGGCTTTAAGTCCTGATAGTCCTGGGATGATCCTCCAAGTAGGATACCGATGGAAGCCTCTACGCAGATGTCACCGCTTCAATCACAATCCTGGTGGTATAACAAGGATCCGAGGGTTTGGAAGGAACATATGGAAGGGCATTTGAAGCTGCAAGCTGATGCACAGCGAGAGGCAAGTGAAATCTACCCGTTTGACGGACCAGGTCTTCCACCAACAAGGGTCAAGGTGCCTAGGACAAGGCAGAAGAGGTATGAGAAGTTCTTTGGCGAGAAGATGGTCCAATGGAGCGGATACGCGGATGCGCCTGAGCGGACCAAGGGCGTAAAGCCCGTGGTCGACAAGATCCAAATCTCAACCCATGCAATTGGCGAGAAAGTTGGATTGGTTGACCCGCTTACAAAGCCACACTCTGGTAATCCCAGAGTCACTGAGTGGTTTCCTCGAGGCAGTCCAAAGCTTAAGAAGGACTGGGGTGGAACCGCGAGGGCTAGGGTGCCAACTGGTACCGCTCTAGACGCGGCCAATGCGTTGATCCATAGATCCGCCAGGTTAACTCCGCCTCCTCTGGAATCTGTTGTTCGCTTGGTGAATCAGCGCAAGTTGTTTTTTCCACTTGGGAAACCGATGGTTGGATGTTGCTGAACCAACCTTGGGTATTCTTCCCACGCCTATCACAGCTCTTTGGTTCTCGCAGATTCAGATAGGTTTAGCGACATGATATCTGGTGAAATTACAGCGACGTCACACGACCTCACCCCAAAAGGTAGCTGATGAAGGGAAATTCCCTTTTTTCAGGAAAACCCACGTTGGTGAATTACTATATTTTGGCCTGATGATATAGAACAGTCAGATAGTTGTATTATTGAAATCTATTTATCCTTGTGACCCTCCCAACATCCCCCATCAAAACTACCCCGACCGGAAACTAAGGGTTCAATAGCCGGCCTTATTAAGGTAAACCAATGGTGGCTAATGGCCCCTGAGTATGTCTATTCCAAACTTAACCGGGGTAAGTCAGACTAACTAGTCATGTAAGTCTTACCGATAGGATCCATGTATGGTATATTTACTTACATTTACCATTAATAATCAACTAAATGTAGGTAAATAAATACCACACACGGATGGTATTACGGATAAACATGTTTTATTTGGTTTTGATTATGTCAGAGTTTTCAAGAATCAACTTAACAGTCCTGATTTTGTTTAAAAAATGCCAGGTTCGCCACATGAATTTGCAGGCTGCGATCCAGGTGCATGGCCGAATTTGAGGGAAAGTTGACATTGAGTGCAGCGGAAAAAAAACACCATCCTACTTGGTGTTTTTTGTTTCATAAGGGAACCATCAATCATCAGCAATCGTTTTCCGGGTGATTCACCATTTGGAATGATGAAATTCTAACTACCTGGCGATTCCTTTGTGCCGACCCTTCCAAAGGCTAAGTGATCTAAGTGGCTTCCAAACAGGGTTTTTAAAAAGGTCATGGCTTAAATCACCTGGTAGGTGGTGGTTTCAAACCCTTACTTGTGGAGTTGATCCATTACTTGTGGAGTTGATCCATCACTTGTGGAGTTGATCCATTACTTGTGGAGTTGATCCATTACTTGTGGAGTTGATCCATTTGGATTGAAACCACCAACTAGTTAAGCTCAGCATTGGCCCCTGTTTTGGTTGATGCAGATCAGTCGTAGATGGAGATTTTTTTTCACTACTTCGAAGCCGTGGACTATTTCTGGGTGGTGGTTTCAAATATAAAAGCCCTATTTGTGGAAGATTCCCATTTTTCCAAGAAATCTCCAACAGGATCCACTGAACGGACCCCTCAACTTGAGTATCTAATAGCTTTAGCAACTTACTGAGGGGTCCGTTGGTAAGGTCCCATTCAATTTTTGATGGAATTTTGACTGATATTTTTCGACTAGGTTGAAACCACCACTTAGGATTCTAAGTTTTGGAAAGTGTAGGTAGATGAATGATGATGGTGGGATACTGAGTTTTTAGATACATGTCTGAGATTCTGATGTTTAGATGAGCAATTTGAAAAAACACCTGGTGTTGATCGTATATTAGCGGATTACTACCCAGTTATGTGGGGATTATCATAAGCCACGTAAGGGTCCCTATGAACCAATCAGTATCGAGATTCTTTCGTGGCTCAGATCGATTCAAGACTTCTGAAGTGGCCTCACTCCTGTACTGTTGTGAACTAACAGGATCATAATTTTGACTAGATTTTGTTTTCAGTATGTTTTCAGTTTTGCATTTTTTTGCATGGCATCTACTGAGAAGTATATAAATCCGCATATGCTCCATGTATGGAATATTTACCTACCTTCATTATAGATTTAAGCTACACATTTAAAGGTGAAAAAACATCAGTCCCATTTAGTGCATCTGCAAATAGGTCGACATCAAGGATGACCCAACAACAACGTTTCCATTGGAGTTTTTGTTGGGTGCAGGTGTTCATTTTCCAGGGTATATGGGGGTTTCCAAAAATAGTGGTACCCCAAAATGGATGGTTTAAAATGGAAACCCCTATTAAAATGGGTGATTCGGGGGTATCACCATTTTCGGAAACCCCAATATGGAACATGGTATCCACTGTTAGCCAATTCAAACCAAGTGAACCTTCCACACCCAACTATCTTGTTCCACCGCATCCCCAATGAAAAATCAGAGGTGTAGTTACAAGACATTGGGTGAGTTTGAGTTCACACAGCCATTAAAATTTTCAGGGGTTCCATATTACCGAAATTCTTCCATGTCAAAAAGTGCCCAGTTCATATGAGGCAAATTTCTGAGATTTTTCCATTAAAAACCACATCTGATCAAATCTCGGAGACTGGGATCTAAGGGTCGTAGACTCCCAGCCCGTAGACTTGGGTCTTTACTGATTTGCACGGGATTTGGAGATTTCTAGGGGGCTACTTGGATGATCATCCCAGGACTTGTAAGTGGTTAATAACCATGGTGATCGTAGGTCCCCTAAGTAGGGCTATTCCCCTTCCAAATGGGCGAAATGGCTTCTAAATGGGGGTTACTAGCCACTTACTAACTGAGATGATCCTCCAAGTAGCTCGGAGGGAATATACCTTAATTCTGTTTAAGGGGTGTTAGATCTGTTTAGGGCTTGGGGCTTTAGATCAGCATGGGTATATTACATGTCGGGGTGAAATCAAACAATAGAAATCTATGATATCTATGGTATTTTTCAGGGATTTCCATTGTTTGGGTTGGTAGTGTAATGACCCCTGCTATAGGAATCATCCACTGAAAGGGAAGTGTCTTTTTTAAATATCATGTACATGCAATGGTTGGTGGTCAAGAATGGGTGTGTTTCTTAAGTTTACGACTTCAAAGATATTTCCCAAATGATTTACGACTTCAAAGATATATTCCTTAAATAGAAATTCCTTTGGGTATCCTACAAAAACACCATTGATTTTGACCTTTTCTCCATTCGATTTATTCTGTCAGGACTGTCGACACTTCTTTGGTCGGCCTCAAGAAATTGTACCTGAAAGAGATCATGTGAAAGAAGGTGAGGGACGGATCAGTAGAGATATCATGTGTGGGGTAGAGAATTGATTCAGATCACATCTACACGCCTTTTGTTTGTTTTTTGGTGATTCTTGGATCGGATTCGATACATACCATGGGATGAAACTCACCATTTTTCACTCACCACCATTTGGGTAGGAATATGTTTATGTTATCCAACCAACCAAAGGCCGGCAAATCTAAGAACACCCGTCTCTGGTTATCCAGTTGTGAATAATGGACCCTGAAACTTGATGGGGTGTTACATAGAAAATCTAACCGGTTTACTGTTGTTCCCTAAGGATCATTGGACCCTCCAATGGAAGGGTGAATGAACCTGTTTCAATAGCAGGGGTCCGGGCCATCAGAATGACGCCACAAAATTTTTCGGGGTAAAATCGGATCCTTAGGGTGAAAAGTCTTGGGAATTTTCGCGAAGATTGGCGCCAACACTGATGAGTGCATCCCATCATCTCAAGGAAAGGACGACTTTGGCGAAATCCCCTTTGAGTTGATCAGATCCAGTTTTGAACCATTGGGATTTCCAACTCCTGTTGACTGATGGTTTGTTGAAATCCCTTCCGGGTCCCCAACCAGGTGGGATGGTGCGAAATCCCTGGGAAATAATGGGATAAACTACCAACCTCAACTGGTGAGCAGGATTTCTGAACCATCAACAGTATGACTTGGGTATCTATCATGAATTTCTGGGGGTTATATACATGAGATGTTCACTCCGTGACAGGCGCCTGCAGAAGCACGTCGTGTCCAACCATTTTTTTCTTTCAAAGAAAAAAACAATTGGTGTTGTGGCAGGGATAGAAGGCCTTGCTATAACGCGCCTTATGAAAAGGACATTGCAGAGCGCTAGGCCCATCAACCAGGAACTACCCGACACTGATGAACTTTGTGAATTGATGTGAAGTATTTCAGATCTCGCCTTGGAGATGTACAACAATGGAGAGTTGGATAGCATCATTGCGGATGATCAGGAATGGTTCCAACACTATGGCGTCTCCACTGAAGACAGGCTTTGGTATCTCGAAAGGAGAAAAGAGCTACTCCAAAAGTTCGAGCAGAGAGCAGCTCTCATCAAGGAGTACCAAATCCCTCTTTTTGATGTGGACATAGTGAGAGAAAATTAGCCCGCAAAAGAGGTGCATGTTTTGGTTGCGTCAAAAGGCACGACTGGTCCATTTGAGAAGTGCCCATTGATGAACTTACTTGGTGGAAGTTATTCACATCAGGGTGCTATTCCTAGGCCTGCTCTTTGTGAGTCAGTGAGACAGCTCCGTGCTGCAGTTTTGGATGGCAGACTTGGCCCGCGTGACGCTCCGGGCATAACTCTTTTAACTCTGGGCAAAATATAGCAACGTCCAGCAACCAGCATTTGATCATCCCAACCGAAAAGAAAAGCATTTTTCTCCACATGAACCATGCGACTTCCGTATTTTTACTTGCATAAATATTAATATAGTTGATTTTTTTAATGGTAGATTAGTATACCAGTCCCATCCTACAAGGTGGGCCCCGTCACCAGTTCCAAATGGAGTTATACAGTAATCTCTATAAATGGCCGAAAATAGATGGGGTAACTGGGGCTTTTTTTCACCCTCTATAAGTGGAGTTATCACCCTACCTAGGGGGCCCACCTTGTACCGACTCGGAAGGTTCCCCCGCCCCAGGCATGGCTGCAACGCCCATGCAGACACCGGTCGCGTCAGTGCCGGTGGCCACCCGAGCCGAAGCACCAAAGAAAAGTGGTGAGCAAAGCCATGGACAGAAGAAGGAGGCAGATTTTGGAGGGCCTTAGACCCCCCCTGGGAGAGTTTCAGCTTTGACCCAAAGAATATACACACTCTTAAAAAATACTAATAACATGTCCCTGTCAAAAAGGAGGCTCTTATTTAAAAAAAGGAAAGGCAAAAACGTTTTCCAACCACGATTGTTCAGGGGACGTGTTCGTTTTTTTGGGGGGGAAGTATATGGGGTCTTTTTTGAATCCGTTCAGGAGACAGATTTTTGGTTGATAGGTCAAAGTCCTCCAAGATGTACGCTACTTTATGGTGGCAAATCCAGTTGTAAAAAACCACTTTCTACAAAGCAAAGGAAAACGGACCATTTGAAGGTGTTACCCTCTGGTAAACTAACATGCCCCCTTAAAAGGGACTATTTCAATAGGAAATACATCTTCCAACCAGCATTTTTCAGGGGATATGTTAGTTTTCAGGGGGGTGTTAAAAATAGCCGGGATTTTCAGCTGTCTATGTCAGTTTGCCAGAAAATACTTCAGATTGGTGAAATATAATTTGAATCCTCTCCCAGAGTCGGTGCCTTTACCCAGAACACTTGGATATCCCAGGAAGCTAAAGGTTAGGATCAGTGGGTTATAACCCTAATATACACCATTTTTAAGATGTTATAAGTAGGTTGCAACCAACTACTAAGCATTGATCCTAACTTCCAACGGGACATCCAAGCATCGCAGATTGCCAAGAAAGATGAAGTGATTAGGGAAACCTCCAAGGTACTTGAGAATCCCAAGTTGGTTTGTTCAATCCGGGATGCTTCTCAAAGTCTAAGTATATAATCACATGTTGTTGTTGTTGTTGTTGTTGTTGTTGTTGTTGTTGTTGTTGTTGTTGTTGTAATAATTTACTGCGGTGATTTTGAAATACTTTTTATGTAAGATTCCTGACTACTGGTTTTGTGCGATAAAGTCAATGTGGGTGAAGTCATTGTTTTGAAAGAACTTGTTTTTTTCACCCTTGGTGAAGATTCCCATTTTGACGAATGCTTGGAGCATCATCGCAGGACTTGAAGACGTGGTTCATAACCATGGTGATCGTAAGTCCCCTATGTAGGGCAAGGTTTCCCTTCCAAATGGCCTTTCACTCCATGGCGGCTATAAATGGGGGTGACCTTAGCCACCTACGTCCGTCCTGGGATGATCCTCCAAGAATTCCAACATAGGTTGAAGCCAGCACTCCGGTCCTTCGGCGCAGGCGGCTCTCAATCGAGCGCGTGAGATTTGGAGAAGTGGCAAAGCACAAGGTGCCTTGGGGAGGTAGGAGAGTTTGGTAGGCTGTCTTTTTGTGTGCCCCTGAAATTCGGCTATCATGGATTGGGTTTTAAGTGGGTCCCATCAACTGGATAGTACTGTTGATGGAAGAAATCTTGCACCACCTTGGGATGTATAAAACCATGTAAATAATGGGATGATATACCTATCAACTGGTGCAGGATTTCTTCCATCAACAGAATAATCCCTTGTATTCCCTAACCAAGCAGGTGTTTTTTTTCTCAAATTCAGCCAAGGGCTAATGGTTGGTTTGGGGCTGGAGGTGGTTTGGATTCAACAATTAACCAATGGCTGAGAAATTGAAGTCAAAGACATGTCAATTGGATCTACCCCCCCCCGCAGGAAGAGTGGACAGTGAAGGCTTGGTGACTGTTGCTGTGTGTGGGGGATAGCTCCAATGGGTCAACGAAAAAGAGGTGAAAGTAGCCTTGGTTATAGGGATTAAATCGACCAGTCATGATATCCATACCATCCATGGAGCTGGTGTATTTACCTACATGAATGGTTGAATTTTATGGTAAATGTAGGTAAATGTTACCATACATGGATTGTTTGGATGATATGCATAAGATTTTGAAAAAAGGACACCCACAATAGCCAACTTTTTCCAAAACCCATCATTTTCAACCATCAGTGCGTCCAATTTTCCAATGTGTAGATGTTTGTTTTCTCGTTTCACCTAGTTTACCAAAAAATGCCAAGGTGACTCTTCGGCGGATACTTGGGGTTGATGCAGCATGGACTAGTTACTAGTTGTTGATTTCGGTAAATTACCTAGATAGTTTCACCCACTTAGAATTGGGCTTCCACTCTACTTTTGGTCATACTTCCAAAACAAGCATGGAAGTGTTTTGAGCAGCCCCTAACACGACATAGGGAATCCATTCACGTGGTAGGATGGAAATACCTACTCACGTACTATTTGGACGATTTATAGACTCTTTTGAATGATTTGAGTGCCTTAAAAAATTCGAATGTCTTTCTGGCCCGGTAATTTTGGAATCTGATGATGAAATACCTCCAAGTATAGTACAGTACTCTCTTTTCTTTCATCAAAACACCACAGAATCTGAAGCAAAAAATTCACAACTCCCAAAGCAAGTATCTGGCCCTGGAAAGTGTGAATCGTTTTTTTTAAATGTTTTCTTTTGTCACTTCCCCATATCAACCGATCACCACTGCATGTGGCAGGTATCGGTACATCTGAAAAGTCTTCGATTCGTCGTACAGCCACTCCACAGGCCCTGGTTGGGTGAAGAACTTTGAGTGGTATGGGGGAGTTTTACAGTTCCCATAGCATCCATGTATGGTTTGATATTTATTTACATTTACCACATTTTACCATTTCAAACCATCAAACGTAGGTAAATATACCATACATGGATGGTATGGGGTTAGAGTGATCTTTGAAGGTGATTCTTTACCGTTTCTACCATGGCAAATCACCAATAAACTACCATTTGGGGGAATATGTTTTTTTTCCAACCACCAAAAAAGCAAATCTAAGTTGTGGAGCGGGGGAGTTACACTCCCTGAAACTAACATAACACCTGAAACACTGGGGTTGGAAGATGAGTTTCCTTTTGGGGCCCGGCGTCCTGCCTGTTTTTTTTTTCAAGAATCTTCGACTTCGCTGCTTCCATGCTATGGGAACTCAACAGTTTAACAGGCTTAGGCTTCGGCTAAATCGGAATTTTTAGGGGGTTGTAAGTTTGGTTAACCATATTTTAAAGGCTGATGAAACCATTTTTTCCACCGTTATGGTGTCCAAATGCCAAAGGATAGGAAATTTGGTTGAAAATTGTTTCCGACTTCACGGTTGCATGGTCGCCAAACGAAAACGCCATCAAAGACTGGGACTGGTTGAATCTAAGGGATTATTTTCAGCCATTCTGAAATAGGGATTTGCTTTTATACATCCCAAATCCCATTTTACCGGCCGAATCCCAATGATACTGTGCCTCTTCAATAGTTTATCAATGTTTCATGTTTCATGCAGGGATCATTCAATGATCCATTTTGGTTGGGTTGGAACAGTTGTTGACTGTCACCCGGTGGTGTAAGATGGCAAATTCAAACTTGGATATGTTGAGTTGGTAAGTTTTTGACGGATTCTACCATAGTAAAGGCATCATTTTCCTCCACGATTTGGCAGAATATGTTTCGAATTTTGTTCCAAACATCTTAAATGCAAAGCTAAGTTTAGGTGCCAGCAAATTTCAACAAAAGAGGAACGTTCATTCGCCACTAGTAAGTCGTTTTTTGGGCAAACGTTCAACCTAACACACGATCCCAAACTTTCTGGGAAAAAGGGGGCTGGCTGTTAAGTTTTTTCCGAAGGGTTACTAACTTACCTGGCCTTTTTTTTATCAACATTATCAACATCCTAACATCAGACCTGCTCCATAACCGCTCATGAACAATCCTAACATCTCCCCAACCCCAACAAAAACAACGACTTCCACCGAAGGACTTCTACCGTGCACCACACCCTCCGCAACAAAAAGAAAGACCGGGGTTTTATCACCCTAAGCATCCAGGCATATTCTCAATGAGGTTCCATTATCACCGCAGAAGGTGTTTGGATCCCTAAAAATATGTAGCTACACTTAGCGGGCCCTGTTAACAGGAACATAAAACTATACTACTGGATTTACACCCCAGAAATCGAACATAGATACCAACAAGTGCCATGTTTTTTCAGGGAGTTACCTTTTCCAACCCATCATTGTTGGGTATCCAGCCGTTAGTTTTCGGGGATGTAGAAAACCGGATTCAAAAACCTTCGGCTTCCCTACTAAGCCGCCAAGCTTCGTGAAAAGGTCTCTCCCAATTTCGCTTCCCCGAGGTCTCGGTCTCGATGTCCCAGCCAATCAAGGGCGATATGAAGTTCGGAAGCCTGAGCAAAAAACCACCAAAAATCGGATCATGTGGCACGGGGTTTAGGTGACTGACCGGTATGTGTTGAAACTGACGTTTACGTTTGTTTTTTCATCTTGAGACTTAGGTAAGATGTGACCCATACACTGAGGTATATTGTGACAAATCCATGGACTTTTATGTGTTGAAGATGTGTTTTTAGATTTCCTTATATATATATATTTGTACATCGTTCTATCAAATTACCAAGCACATGAGCATGAATACAACTATATGTTGATAACTCATAACCCATAAAATGAGGTTAAACAAAGTGTGAAATAACCCACTGATCCGATCACCTTTTTACCAGCACTTTCTGGGACATCCAAGTAAGCCCCCAAGAAACCAACATCAAGCACTGTCAAAGCGCCAAGGTATTTGACTCGGGCAAGTCCCTTTCAACCACTAGCAGTCAGACAGGCAGAAGAACCTCTGGATCTGGCAGGTGAAATTGAGGTCAGGTAGCTGTCATTTACAAAAGAAATATACTAATATTATACTTTATATTTACATATACACGTATTTTATATATTATATATTTAATATATTTTATATATTTGATATACAATATATATAATATGTAATATATGATATTCAATATATCATATATATGATATATATATATATGTGTAGAATACAACTACGAAGAGATGGGCTGTGAAATCACCAACGTTGGGTAAGTATGCACAATATAAGTTGGGGGGAAGTAATTTTCAGCTAATAACCTTGGATGTGTTGTTTTGGTGATTTTTTACGGATTTGATCCCATGGGATGAAACTCACCATTAATCTCACCACCATTTGAGAGAATATGCCTTTGAACCCAAAAGCACATGAAAAATGAAGGTTTTTAGCCCTCAAAAATATGGGTTATAAGTTATAACCGCCAAAAATTGAAGGTTGTGGGTTCCCAGGATGTTTACTTTTTTCTAAGCCTCGAAGAAGATAACAAGATATAACAAGCAAATCCAAGTAGATAAGCCATATTGTTGCAACTAATACAGTGTTTGGATTCTTAATGCCAGAGCTGAGATTCACACCGTGACACCCATCTCACCCATCTTCCAGCTGTTAGATATCTTAAGCCCCCGAAGGTGATCTTTAAAAAAAGCCCATACCTTATGGGAGCAAGCCGCAAAATCCTGTAAAAATAGTAAAGGTTAGTAGAATGAAATGTCAGATATCTTGTAGAATCAAATATCAAAATACCCAATCAACATGGGTTGTCTTAGATGATTTTGCAAAAATTGTTTTGGCAGTTACCTTGTTTATCCAGACTTCTTCTGATGATCACTTTTGAAGCAGTGTTTACTGCCTAAGTTGGGTTTTTCGCATGAGATACTCCGACCTGCGCTGGTGCAGGAATCCGAATGGTTGAAGAGCGCGGAAACCTTGTTACCCCGCATGGTTTCTCGGCCCCAAAGTCCCCCCAAAACTGGTGTTTGACCAACGTGGATTTGTGAAAAATTGGTGATTTGTTACGGCTTCTACTGGGGTGTCCATGGAAGTTAGAAACTAGTTTGGAAGTTGGTTTATAACTTACTTATGGGACTTGTAACCTACTTATATAGGGGTGACATCACCCAGTTACTAAGTATCATGGACATCCAAGTACCATAGTAAATCACCATTTTTCACCAATCATTTGGGAGGAAATATGTTTGGAAGTTTTTTCTAAGCATCTTCTTAAGCAAATCCAAGCCGAAAATACCTATACTCGATGGTACTAAGCCATCGTGGCAACCAGCTCCTGTTGGGAATCACCCCAAATGATGGTGAAAAGTATCAGGGAATCCCGTCAAAAAAATCTCCCCCGGATCTTGGATCTACTTGAATGGTATATTATGCCTAGATGAATGGTTGATTTTTATGGTAGATGTAGGTGAAAAGTCCATACATGGATCCTTAGGGTATACTGTACCAATTGCATGATTCAATCAGGAACTCGTAATGTTTTTAAAGGATTGGGAAGAAAGGCAGAAAAGGGTGGAGAAAAAAACAAGACTTTTTCCCAACACCTGAGTATTGACCGAAATTTAGCGAGGTTACAATTACCATGCAAACCCTTTCAGGTCGCTTGGAGGTAGTGTGAATGTAGGGATTTGCATCCATGGAAACATCAAGTTCTATTCTAGAAGGAGATAGGAACCATGCCCCCCCCCCATGAAACTACGAGTTTCCCTGTGGCTGTTGGCCACCCCCCTTCACAAGGAATTTAGACAATGGCTCTTCAAGAACAAGCAAACAAAAATCATCCCTCCTCGCACATCATTCCACCGAAGCGGTGCAATGAGATAGCTGATATAAACCCATTGTGTGGTATCGTGATCTTGAACATTCTGCAGCCATTCAGCAATTGTTTCAACAAGCAGTTGTGGACCGCAGGGAGAATCGAGTGATGACCCAACTACATCGACACACACTCCGCGAAACGCACTCTAAACTCTATACAAAGACTTCTTGAGAACTCTTCAACCGACAAAGGCGGAGGTTGAAAAGTGGAATGGTTATTCTTATTGGAAATTATATAATGGTTATAGGAACTGAGAAACTCATCTGAGACAAACTCAACTGACTAAGTCTTCAATCCAGGGGGGTTCCGCGTGAACTTCTGTTTTGCGTTATGGTTGAACTTTAAACATTTTTGGGGGATGGGAAGCTCGACTCAAAAAAGATGAACTGAAGGCAAAAGTTGAAAACCTATTTGTATAACCTCGCTTTTGCATAGTGCAGCGCGCAGTGCGGGCAGCCGCTTAGCTACATGAACTTTTGCAAACACCACCAGTTAGATGGGAAATCATGGGAACCTACGCCTCAGAAAGCCAGCTGAAGCAACCTTCATTGCATGGGATGTTTAGTTTTTGATCCTTTTCGGTAGCTCTCAATTCTTGTTCCCCGTTCAACGAGACGAGCCGGAAAAAAACGAAGAAAATTCTTGCGAAACGCAAAGACCTAAGGCTATGATGGAGCTGAAACAACATCTGGAGCTCCTTTTAGCCAACACCAGCGTTGCTTGATGCAAGATCTGTTTTTGATCCAATGTCCAAAAAATCAAATGTTGCCCTCAAAGTTATTGTGATACCTTTATATGGATTATCCAAGCAATAAATGCCCATGGTGTTTGTTGGTGTTTTTGTTGGTTGGTTTGCTCTTGGATTTCCAAGATAAATTACCAACCTTTATAAATTCGGTATCAGTTGACGCTGTTCAATCAGTATCCAAGATTCATAGCCCGGGCTATGTTTCAAAGAATGGATACTCTGGTAAACTAACATAGCAATGGAAAATAGACCCTTTAAAGATTCCAATTGAACAGGGGTATTCAATTGCTATGTTTCTATTAACAGAGGCTTTCAACAAAAATCCCCCACATTTCACACCTTTTCCGCCCGAAGACAAGAAAGCATGCTGATATGGCATTTTGAAAAATTATTTTCCCTACTTGGATGTCCATGGAACTTAGTAACTGGGTTATAACCCCTATATAAGTAGGTTATAAGTCCCATAAGTAAGTTATAAACCAACTCACTAACTAGTTACTAACTTCCATGGACACCCCAGTATAGATGTGAATGCTTTGGCCCAGTGTATGGGGTAACTTGGATCTACTTGGAGGATCATCCCATGACTTGGATACGTGGTTCTTTACCCGAGTTTTTTGGGTAAGTCCCCTAACTGGGGTTGTGAAATGCCCTTCCAAATGGCCTAAATTTTACATAAATGGCTGATCAAATGGGAGTTACTAAATACTTACAACCGGATGATCCTCCAAGTACTCCCCCCACCGAGCATTACTACGTAGGCAAATGAAGGTTTAGTTTGGGATTTCCCTGCCTGTGATATTCCTCCTGGAGGGGGTAGCTCCAAGGCGGGTAACGTACAGCTGGGGAGTCCCAAATATTCCCCAAGTAATTGAGCAATGAGGAGAGCTCCTAAAACAAGCCTGGTTCCCTTTTTTCAAGTTTATAACAAATGTTGGCAGTTTTTTTTCAGTCAAAACATCTACACTGTGGCTTTTAAATAAGTAATATAGCTGATAAATGAGTAAAAACTGTTTTTTTGAAGTTTTCAAGCCCTATTTTGTGGAAGATGTCCTTAAGTTGACTATAGTTTGAAACCACTAGATTTTTGGATCATGACAAGGCACGACATGCCATTCTAGGCTTCAAGACAAAAAACAAAAAGGTCACAGTTTTGATAGTGATTGCGATGTGGTCAATGCCCTCCGAGAATATTCGGTGAGGGCGACATGTTTTTGGCTTTATGTTGACCCCTACTTGGAGAAGGATCACTGTACCTCGCGTAACTACCGTACTATCTTTTAGATCAGTTTTAAGTAGGGGCCCAGAACTCCATTTATTCTATGGGTTATTAGCTATTAGAATACCCCAGGTAGCCATTTGTTTCAGGCCATTTAGAGTGGTTTATGTAACTCGATCTATAACGATCATAGGGGCCCATCTTGTAACTACTGTTGATGGAAGAGATCCTGCACCACCGGGAATGCAAAAAAACCTGTAAATGATAGGATAAACTACCAACCTCAACTGGCTAACTGGATTTCTTCCATCAATAGTAGTATCAGTGCTTAAGGTGCTTATTTGTCTATTTCACTTGCACTGTTTGATGAGTCGAAGAAATCTCCTTGAATTAATCTTTATATATGACTTACAAATCCGATCGAATGTACTTTGAGTGATGAGCAATGTAAAAAGCACTGGTTGTTTAGGGCATATAGGGGATGAAATACTACCCAGCTATGTGGGGATTATAACTAACCTAGGTACTGGTTTCAAACATTTTTTATTTTCACCCCTACTTGGGGGAATGATCCAATTTGACTAATATTTTTCAGATGGGTTGAAACCACCAACTAGTTAACCCTCATGAGGATTCCTATTGAACAATCAGGATTCAATGGAAAGTAAGGTCGGGTTTTTTTCGCGGCTCAGATGTTGCTGACTCAATTCGTATAGTTAAAGACTGGTGATTCATGAGATTTTTTGTAAATACGTGGACTATACACAAGCTTTCCAATTGCCAAATGTGAGGAGGTGTTTAGAGTTTGAACCTTTACCGGAGCTTTGTCGCTATCAGCCTATCATCCAACTATCGGATTCCGACACGGAAATACCTGTGGAGCAAGTCTTGGATGCATCGGAACAAATTGCTCCTAGGCAGTTGGATCCCGAGTCTTCCGAAGCGATGGATCTGCCCACATCTTCCGGCAATCACTGAACGGTTTACTCCGGAAATGTGGACTTCCTGGATCAACGTCTACTCTGGAGTTTCCCGCAATGTGCTTGCTCAGCCTTCCACTGCTCAGGATTCTCCACGGTCCCGAGCATTGAAATGCGCTGTGCACTCCCAAGCAGACGTCCCTTTCGTTTGCAAACAAAGTACGGACGTTGTCACATGTGCATGTGCCCAATGCGACCCACTCTGGTATGGCGGGGTCCTTCGGAAGGTTTGGTCATGATGCCTTGCAAGACTTCAAAGCAGAAAATCCATCAAAGCTACCCAGTTTGGGTTCCGCTCCTGTTAAGATGTTTTGTGTCCAAGGGTCAGGGTTTCGGTAAAGGTGGTGACAATAACACATCTGTAAGTGGGTTTAAGTTTGTATCGAAGAACAGTGAACAGGTGCCCCATACTATTTGCATCTATTTGCTGCCGAAAACATGTTGATTCCCATACTGTAAGAGGATCCATATCCTTTCATTGGAAAGGAATGGTTTTAGTAGACCCTATACACATCATCCGAGATTTATAAGTGATATAAGTGAGATTAAGTGGCTGTATTCACATCTATTCCTCTACTTGGAGGATCACCCCACTTAGTAAATGGCTAGTTAAAAGGGGGTACAACCAATTTATAACCAGACTTACCCTACTTATGGGACGTACCAACCATTGTTCATAACCACTTTCTAACTGGGATGATCCTCCAAGTAGAGGTTCGCTCACAAAAAATCCCCCCCAGCAGTTGAATCTTCAAACATTGATATCAGATTGGAATGTTTCACAACTTTTTCTAAATCCCATGTAGGATCCACGTATATATGGTATATTTACCTACATGAATGGTTGATTTCTATGGTTTTCATGCAGGTAAATATACCAGTTCGGCAACCATGGATCCGTCCATGGGAATTGGATGATCCCCAGGATGCCATGGAGGGACGCGACGATGCGATGAAAGAGGTCACAGAGGTGAAACCAATTGGGTACGGGAAAATCAGCTCAATCAAGCGTAGGGGTTTATACCCTCCAGGGAACGACCACATATCCCACCTTTGGAAAATCGAAAATCATCTTCAAAATTGACTTTTCAGGGGATATGTTAGTTTTGGGGATTTGGTATACCAGGTTTATATGGGTGTTTCCTTCAATGGTGGTACCTCAACAACGATGGCTTGGTGGTACCCCACAACCATGGGTTTTTTATGCATAGATTCCATAGGAGATGTTGAAGGAAGTTAGAAACTATAGGTAATAAGTTGGTTTATTTCACCTACTTAAGGGACGTAACTAACCTACTTATATAGGGGTGAAATCACCCAGTGATCCTAAGTCACTAAGTGCCATGGACATCCCAGTAGGGCATGGTCATCAAGCCAATTTAGTAGGGGTTTATATACTCATTATAAGATTTATAAGGATTCCCGTCATTGAAGGTGAGATGACCGCTCCCAATGTTACCATCCATTTGAACATGTTCTAAGTGGTATTTCTAGTTGAAAAGGAAATGTAATTGCAGGGTCATATAGTCAGTATAGCTATTGTTTTTTTTCCAAAGGGGTTCTAAGTGATGGTCCGTCACTGAAAACATCTATATAATCCTATGGTCACTGTTACTCAGTGAGCACCTATATGATTTTATATGATTTCATTTGATAATATGATATGATATGATAGGATCCTTGGAAAAGGAGAAACATCGACCCAAACCACCAATTTTTTAGGTTCCAGCCGTTAGTTGTTTGGGGGAATGTGACCCCCTATTTTATTCAATCAAAAAAATCTCACATAAAATCACCTGATCGCAACAAATCTAGGCCGTAGGCTTCCAAAGATCTGCTTTTCGATTGGTCTTTTATTAGTAGGTTTTTGGGGGATCCAGTCATATCTCCTCACATGGGTTTTTACGGTGCTGAACGAAGCCTGAAAAAATCCAGGCCTTGCGGGCCTGCGCCGTGTGCTTGTTGCCAGTGATGAACTTTGATCGACCCGAGGAGGTGACATGCTGAGATTCAAACAAAAATGGTGTGGCAACTTCACAACATGACCTTGATATCCTGCACCACCAAGGATGATGATTATCCCCATTATTTATAGAGTTTTTTTCAGCATCCCAGGTGGTTGTTTGGGATTTTGTCCATCAACAGTATGAATGGATGAGTGGGACGTATGATTTTTGTGAGTTCTCCCAATTCCCTTGAAACGGAAACTCAACGGATATGTTGTTGTTTCTTTAGATTTTTGCCAAGGTTGCTGTTTAGCCATCAATATGAGCAGTATCCAAGAACGTTTTGGTGTGTTTCAGAAGGCAGCGTTTGTCTATTTTTTCCTTGACGCTTCGCGTGGGATGATTAGAAATCATAGAAATCCAGATCCGTTAATCATCCAAAAGGGTGTTTCCTAAAACGGAGGTACCCCCAAAACACCCCCCAAAAATGTTCATTTTAAGGAAATCCTCATATCCAAGTCCTGCCCATGTTTTGAAAGAATACCCTCCCTGGAACTAACAAAGATGGATGCTTCGTTGACCGGACTTTTGGTGAAAATAAACATGATGACATAGTCTGAAAGGGAAAGCTAACAATTTTTGGTGGGTAAGATTGAGGTTTGAAAGGCATTTACGAAGCATTGAACTTTCGATCATCCAAGTGGTTCCCACCCCACGGACCCAGCGGACCCATGCGGACCCCTCTCCCGTCCGACGACCTACTGGGACCTAAGCTATGAAACACATTTCCACAGCATCATTGAAATTATTTCCTTTTGGGGCCCGGCCTATTTTCAGGGTCACAGCTGTTAGTTTTAAGGAGTGCAAAAAGATCACCTGGAGCCCCTTTGTGAAGGTAAGGTCAACCCCTACGAACAAGCCCTGAACTCCAACCAAAAAACAAGAGGTCATTTAAGGTTCCCCCGGTCATCTTTCGCACACATCTCGCCCGGATAAGGCGCGAAAACGAGAAGTCTTGGTGCAAACTTTTCCATCATTACTACCCAAGTTATTGCGAAACTTGTGGAAAGAAGAAGCAACACAGGCCGAAGTTTTGGATCGATGGGTTTTTGTGGGGTGAAGGCGTTTCACCTTTGGAAGAGTGATTTTTGTTTAACGGATTCGATCTCTAATATCCCATCCGGCTTCCAAAACACCTTGGGGTTGGAGAGAATTGGACCCCACAACAACATACCAATCAAACACCGAACCTCAGGAGGTATTTGGAAGACTAGGGTATGGCAAATCACTATATGGAAAACAAACACTGTTTGGTGAAGAAGATGTTTGGTTCACTTTTTCGATTCGCATCGAAGAGTAAAGCAAATCAAAGACTTTGAAAGGTAGTTCGATATCATGGAAAGATGCTTTTTATTGATATTGATTGGAACTACCCTCCACCCAGTAACAGTCACCAAAAGGATTATTCTACTTGTAGTAGGGAATCCCTACAAGCCTTCATTTGTGATTGCTACTGGGTGGAAGTTAGAGCGAAGATATCGAAATGTTTAGTGGTAAAGATGTATGCTTTGATCAGGTGTTTGGATCATTGCATTGGTATAAACTTGTCTGTGAGTGATGTTAAAGTTGAATGATTTGGTTGATGTGCAAAATCCAATTGTATAAGCAGATGATATTGATTGATATTGTGAATAGTATCCCATGAATTATCTTAACCACACCAACTGACTGGTGCGGGATTTTGTCAATCAACAGTGTAAGTGGCGTTTTCTGTAGTGAGCCACCGGCAAACAAGCACATCTATTTCTGGTAGTGCATGTACTTATACCCGTTTTTTGCAGGTTTTGTTCAGCACGGAAATGTCGCCTGCAGTTCGGTTGATTGTAAGTGTTGTTTGCATGGAGACAAATCCTTCTTGTTTCTGTGGCTTTCCAGAAATTCACATGGAAACTCAAAAAATTAGTCTCCTCTAACAGATAGGGCCCCGGCTTGATGTTGAGACGACCAATTGGTGTCTTTAACAAACAAGTGTTTGACCCAGGATTCCTGAAAAAAAACATGTTTCATTGGCGGGTGTTGGTATTGGAAAACTCACTTTTCTTGGGGTTACTTGGAGGATCAGCCGACGTGGTTAGTCTGAAGGGGGTTAGACCAACCCATTTATAACTAGACCAACCCGATCCTTAGGGGACAACAACGATCACCATGGTTATTAACCCTACTTAGGGGACTTGCTAAAACTTACTATAAATATGTATATATATATATAATGTTAGCTCCTATGGATTAAATCAGAGTGGCAAAAGGATAATGCTCCAAGTATCTTATCTATATTAGTCTTAGTGTTTATAGGCGTTTCAGCATCCATTAGAAGAGATCAACCTATATTTTACCTACATTTGGTTGATTTCTATGGTAAATGTAAGTAAATGTATATATATATATAATGAACATGGATCCTATGGGTCCATTTTAGGATATGCACAGCGTTCTTTTTCCTCATTTTTCAAGACTGCCAACTTTAAAAACCCGCAGGCACGAATTTGCTTGGAGGATGGGCTCGCAGTGGATGTAAGTGGTTAGGATGTGCCCCCCATTTATAAGCCATGGAGTTCGGCCATTTGGAAGGGGTCCCACAACCCGATCCTTAGGGGACTCACGATCACCATGGTGATTAGTCACTTGCAAGTCCTGGGAAGATCCTCCAAATAGGTACTTGATAGTGAAGAGGGTTTTTGGCGGTTGCTAACCCCGATATACCCCATTATAAGTAGGTTATAACCCATTACCAAAGCTTGGGAGGCAGCCAAAGCTTCAGTGATGCAGTATAAGATCGCTGCTGTTTCGTCGAAGTGACATTTGGATGCTGCAAAAACGTCGAAGGTGGCATGGTTTTGAAAACGCCCAAAACTATAGCCAGCAATTTCTCTGAAGTGATGGCTAATTTTTGTTCATCGACTGTACCTGGAAAACATAGTGTACCTTTTAAGGCAATTGTGGCGTGTTTAAAGGGTAAACTTGATGGAAATTCACAGCAACTTGTTTTCCACATAGAAACTCTTGCCACTAGCAACTAAAAGAAAAGATCCCAGACGAGCACCTCTGCAGATTAACAAATCTGGACTCAGTCTTCCATGTTTTTTTTTTGACGTCAGCATCCAGACGTCCAAGACGTCATCTGATGTAGTGTGTTCCGTGTGAACTTACAGATGACTTGTGGTTTTCGGGGGTTTTTTGGTCTTGGAAAAACAATTTGGGTTCACTGAGGGCGGCTTTCAGCAATATCGTTGGGTCTTTGGTCACTGCGGATGTTGGTGGTGAAAGAGGCGGAAAGCTTCTGAATTTGATAGAAGGGTCACTCAGATGATCTATCTGATTATCTAGACCACTACCTGGATGTCAATGGTACTTAGTACATGGATTACAACCCTGTATAAGTAGGTGGTTTACGTCCCGTAAAAAGGTGAAATAAACCAACTTACCAACGATCGGTACTAACTTCCAGCCGGACACCCGATCGTATATCTGCTTGAAATGGTCAAGGGAAGGATTTGGATTCTAAAGAAGTACACGTAGTTTGTGAGAGACAAAGAGAGAGAGGGAGAGAGAGTGGATAAAGACACTCTCCCACTTGCTCCATGGATGGGAATATTTACTCACAAAAAAAACATCAATTTAAGCCATTCATGTTAGGTAGATATTCCATACCTTCGGCGCATTTGGCCGTGTCCAGACTTCCTCCCCAGATGTCGCCCTTCAACCACCATCAACCACCAGTGATCATAGCTGTGGCCTGAACCAGCTGCGGGGGTTTGCAGCTGGAAATCAGTGAGGAAGTCCGATCCGCCAAAACAAATACACACTCTGGTAAACTAACATAGCAATAGAAAACGGACCCTTGAAGGATGTATTTCCTATTAAACATGGGGATATTCCATTGCTATGTTAGTCTTCCAGAGGGTAAATCAGTGCGTTTTTTTGGCCGATGTTTCAAAGTTGATGATATTGTTTACGCACTCTACTGGGATGTCCATGGTACTTAGTATCTGGGTTGTAACCCCCATATAAGTAGGTTATAAGTCCCTTAAGTAGGTTATAAACTAAGTTACTAACTAGTTGAATGATGAAGATATGATGAAGATTGTAAGATGTTTCCTCGCCAGTATACAGTGTTTGTTTGTTGACAGACTCGAAACAGCTTCAGTGGTTCGACTTCTTTGTTGTCAACTTCTCACATAATTTTCAGGTTAGCTATGCAGAGTGCTTCTTGCATGATGAATCCAACTATCCCTGAATGTATCCTTCAGGAATACATGTTTCTGGTCAAATTATAGCGACAGTCTCAACCCTTGGAAGAAGAAGATTAATGAAATTTGGGCGGGCGTGGGGTGTAAAGTTGTCCAAGGTTTGAATATTTTGTCCATCTACGGTATGTATTGAATCTGAATGTTAGCAGCTGATATAGCTGATGCTCTGATAATGTTGATGGACAAAATGAAAAAAACTGTTTGGTATGCTAACTATATTTCCCATTGTCTACAGTGCTTTTTTATCTCTATCCCAACTAGTTACCCTCCCTAAGAATAACATATCCCCTGAACATGGTTGGTTGGAAGACTAGTTTCCTTTTGGAATGGCCTATTTCCAGGGGCCATGTTAGTTTCAGCCAGTGTAGCTGGATTTCTACCTCCAGCAACATACTTCAGGTCTTTTCCGTTTAGATATGCAGTAAATGAGGTCGAGTAAGGTGTTTTTTTGTGTTTCTTTTTTAGCAAGAGATTGGTTTCATGTTCCAAAAATATCGTGTGCGATATGTTGCAGCCTCAAATTTGAACCCTTCTGCAAGTTTGCTAATCTTGGATTTGTTTAAGATTAGTTTTTTTGACTTTCTACCATCGTAATTCACCATTAAACCACCCTTTGGTTTTTTTTTCCAAGCATCGAACATGCAAATCGAAGACTTTAAGCCTGATAAGTTTCTTTTCCCAGTCTTGGCGTAGGGTACCACGGGGATTTCTTCCAGGAGTTGTCAATTTCAATGCCGGGCATGTGCAAAAACCTCTCCATATTGGCCGTTGTCTTTTCTTGCTCATTGATCTCAAAAGCTTAACTTCTTAGTGGCCACAAAAGAAAAACACAAGAATGGCTGTTCCTGGGCCAAAGGGAAAGACTTATTGCCATAAGGGTCAGATCTCAAAAAGCAAGTGGTACATCAATTGATTTAAGGAACATGAACTGACATATGAAACTACGGTGAAAGCACGAGTTTCTCAGCTTTTATTAAGAGGATTGAGGCTTGGTACATGGGATGTGACCAAGATTTGGTGGTGATCAAGAGTGAAGAATTCTTTTGATAAAGACAAGCATGACACCAAAAGATTTGATCCAATAATGCTTCGGAAGAAGATCTTAGATTTAGATGATTTAGATTACCTTAAGGCCAAAATAGATGGCTTGCCGATACCAAAAGGTAGATTAGTAAAGGATCCTTATAAACCAATATGTAAGGGCTGTGCCATCTACTTTTCAATTACTGTTTTTTTGAGATGTAAGATGTCATTCTTTCATTTTTTTGGTTAGAAACTTCCACGCTGAAACCACCTCCAAACATCCGTGAACGGTTACAGCGCCATGGCAGATTTGGGACAGGTGCAACTTAAATGCTAAGGATGTAGGTGGTGGGATAGCGGTTGTCAAAAACACATCTATATCATTCAACAAAAATCCAAGTATTCTTCAAAATTGCTCCAAATTTCTTCTTATCAACAGTATGTCAGTATGCCAGGTCCATAAAAGCATCCACTATGTTCAATCAAGGTGCTGTTTTGACAAGCCATCCCTACTGTCCAACTATGGGCACTTCATCTATAAATTTGGAAAGGTATCAAATCCACAACATGTCTTAGGGGGCTGGAGCTCAAAACCCTCTACTTACTTTCAGTGAAAAAACCTGGACAAAAATACATACAGATTTCCTTTCGCCACCCCAAAATAGAAGGAAAACATCCTCCACTTTCATGTTGGGTTTCCGGGTTTCCAGAGCTCAACATGACGCTAAACATGGAAAATTTCAGGCCGAAAAAGGCGGAGGTTAACTCTTGATATAAACGATTTTTTCCGGGTTTTTGCTGACTCCACTGATCCGGTGCAATCGTCCAATTCCAGTTGTTTTCATGTTTGTGCAGCTGTTTTTTTTTGGGGAGGAGGGTAGTTTTCCAAGCCATTTTGGTAACACTCACTCAAGCCGAACAACGCCGGCCAAACCTTGACTAAACTTTGGAAGATGATGATGATTTTTATTTTTTGGAACGATGAACAGTTTTGATGACTCCGTTTCATGGTCCGTTTCATGGCTCAGTGTGAGTTTTGTAAGGTTCCTTGATTTCAGGACAGTTTTGTTGATTGAGCTATAATGAAATGTTTTGGACGGAGAAATCCGTAGGCCTTTCGTGAGCTGCAGCAATGGCAAGCGACTCATCCTCAGGCAGGGAGTCAATGCCAAGGCATTGTGCTACTCTTGTTTGATGTGACATGACACCAGACATTAAATGGAAAACATAGTAAATTACACTGTATCATATATCTATCTATATATAATATATATAAATATAATTCATTATACTAATACTATTTACACCGTACAATAATGCTTGTATCTTTCTAGAGACAATCCAAGCGGTACATGAAGGGGTATGTTTTTTTTGTGTCTCACTTGGAGATATGCCAAACAAATACGCTCAACCAGAACCGGCCTTCAAAAACCAACCCTGACAGCTGAACTTGTGCAAAAGAAACAACAACTTGATACCTGGTTGCTTGATTCAAGTGACCATAGAGTGATTTTGCAACCATCCACAATAGAAGAGTTAAAGAAAAGGCATTGTGGAAATGATTATTAACCAACCATCGTTTTTTTAAAGAGATGAGATGGGCGCGTTTCCAACGTGCATGCACAACTCCCACACCTCGACAGCCGGATTTGTCCATTGTCCATGACCTTGAGTTGAGGTGAAGTTACTGAGCGCCAACGACAATTCTTTGAGCTTGGAAATAGAGGACAATGAGACGTCAGCCGTTTGGTGCCCGAAAGGATGGGATTTTGGTTTTGGGGAAAGGGCGGATTTCCGGCGGTAAACTTCATGGGGGCCAGGTTAAGGTTTTGGCCGTTCAAGGTGAATGTGTAAGAAGTGAAGGTGTTGAAAGGGTTTTAAAGATTGATTTCTTGTTTTTTTTGTGCTGTAGGTGATTTGTTTCTACGGATTCGTTACAGTGGGATTCATCACCATAA
Organism: Breviolum minutum Mf 1.05b.01; assembly: GCA_000507305.1. NCBI lineage: Eukaryota > Dinophyceae > Suessiales > Symbiodiniaceae > Breviolum > Breviolum minutum. The sequence goes on from DF242594.1 coordinate 34,497, forward strand.
AACCACCAGCATTTGGGAGAATATGTTTAGAACTTCTTCCCAGCATCATGTTGAAGGGAGACGGTTGGAAACAACTAAAAAACACGGGTGATGAAGTAATGATTGAGGGGAGTAGATATGAGATGTGGCGGGTTCTGGTATCCTCAAATAAACTCTGTTGAAACCAACCATTGTTCCGTTTCTGCCGAAGCAGATTGATGATTCAATGATTTCGTCAATAGAGAGAAGCGAACACAAAATCACGTACCGTACCTAGTGATATGACATTCAGTTGTGCCGTTTGATATTCATGTTGTCATGAACACGACATTCAGTTTGGGTTTGCCATAAATTGGATTTCAAGTCAGAACTAAATTGTTAGATTTACCATAAATTGTTGCCTTCGAAACACAAAGGGAGAATAGAAGCCCTTTCTGATAGCCATTACAAGGGCACAACTACCGAGGCTTTGCAAACTACTTGTAGTACGCCGCCAGGTTTTCTCTGGACGAAGAATTTCAACTTGGAACAATAATGTGAGGGCCTGTGAGGGTGATCGACAGCAGAGTGAAGTCCCTATACAATATGGACGATTATATTTAGTATTGTTTTTCTTCAGTCCATGTTACATAATGTAGTATAAAGTTGTCCTCATGTCCATCGTATCAATTTGCTTCCAGGTTTGTTGGAAAAATTGCACATTTTCTTCTCTCACTATCCTAATTGTACACTGATTCTACCCTCCACTCAGCAACAGTGGCAAATGAAGGTTTAGTTTGCGATTCCCGATTAAACATGTAATAATCCTGGTGGTGACTGTTCCCTAGTCTTCCAAAATCCTCCAAATACCTTGTGAGTAGGTAGTTGGACCCTAAAGGCATCCTCAGGAGGTGTTTGGGGCTGCAAACACCTACTCACAAGGTATTTGGAAGACTAGGGGTTTGAGGGGGGAGCATCCGAAGTTGTACCACACACCCCATGCAACCACAGAAGATCCATACGACTGGAATATTTACCACAAAAAACAACCATTCATGTAGGTAAATATACAGTCGTCCCATGGATCCTATGGGAACTACCCTCCCTGAAACTAACAAATCGCCCTGAAAATAGGAAGGTAGTCTTCCAACCATCAATTTTCAGGGGCAAATAGGAGTGAAATAACCCCACTTACCCCTTTATTTTCGGCCATTTTATCGGGGTTTTACATAACTCCTTTATAGAGTTTGCCGGGAGTTTCCACCCATCACTTTCTGGTCGAAAAGGTCTCGGTCTCCGTGACGTTGTTGCGCTTGGACGAGGGTGGTTTCTTCGTGGAGGCTGAAGGTGAAACGGATGAGGAGGCACCCACGGGCCCAGGACAACCAGAAATATCTGAAAGTTTAACTGTTGGATGTTAGAAAATGTATGAAAATATTATATAATGTTTCTTTTAAGATTTCCTTAGATTCTTTGGATAACAGGGGCGGGAAATATATTTTGAAGTTGGTACTTTTGGTATTTCTTGAAGGAACATTCGCAATAAAATTGTTTCTCCAAAGGTTTTGTTCTTATTCTTACTAGAATGACCAGCTTGTTGATTTTGAGAAGCCCTTATACAACATATTTGGGCACAAGAGTTTCGACATTTCTCACTCAAACCTCATGCCAGTCGCTAATTTTGGTGTTGCTTAGTTTGAAACTGTTGATGATTCAAAAATCCAATGACTTTATTGTTGATATGAATGATGTTGAATCCTCCTGCCGAAATGTTTGATGGTTCCAAACTGGACTATTGTTTGTTTTTCTTCACTTTTAATATTCCAAAAATGTACTGGGGTGTCCATGGAAGTTAGTAACTAGTTGGTAAGTTGGTTTATAACCTACTTATGGGACTTATAACCTACATATATAGGGGGGTCATAACCCAGCTACTAACTTCCATGGACACCCCAGTAGAAACTCTTGGAATTCAACAATGTTGATACTATTCCACTGCTTGAGCCGCCACGGGTTTATATGTATAAAACAGTCTTCCACGGCTGCTTCCATGGAGCTGGTGTGTTGCCAGAAGGTGGAGGATTGGGCGACGGAACTCAATAGCCTCTTCTCGGACAAGCCCAGCATGTCCTTGGTGGAAGCATCTGGGACCCGTTGGTTGATTTGGGTTGGAGATTTTGGGAAATGTGTTGAGTTGGTTGAGTGGGTGACGTTTTTTTAGGGTTTCTGATCCCATGGGATGAACATCACCATGCTTTCACCACCATTTCATCAAATCGTGAGCAAATTAACAGCCTGGATGATCACTTTTCCTATGAAAAATGACGAGCAAAGGGTCGCAAGAAGGCGAGTGTTGAGCACCAACCAGTTGTTTGTGAAGGGGCTGGAAAGGGGTTTCACAAAAAAAACAGCATTGAACTATACAGAACATGTTGTGATGGTTTGAATTCGTTGAAGCGAAGGGTGAGATGATGGAACACCAGTGACTATAGTTGGTGAAGGGTTTTTCCGGAGCTACCAGCCTCTCAGTTTTTCCCAGAATTCCTATTGGTGTATCTAAGTTATACAAAGAATTCAAGTTGCATTTGAGCACCAGGACTATAACTTCAAATCTGGTGATAATCCTAAATAACCGAACTTTCTGGACGTCACAGTTGTCCAGCTTGTGGATCAATTTCACGCAGATGTCTTCATGTAGAACAAGCAGTAGGTGTAGGTTTTGTAGACCATTTGGTGAAATGAAGCATTAACCATAGCCATAACATGAACTTGGCGGTTTGGTGAAGCTCAAGTATGTGTGATTCTATTTTCGTGCGTGATGAGCACCACAGGACATATCCTCCTCCGGAGAAACCGAATTGAAGTTCTTGCAATTTCCATCTACTCCTTGCTGTGTAGCTGGTGGTTTCAAGCATGCTTCGTTTCCGACACACTTGTTGAATATTCACTCCACTTGATGAATAAATAAACAGACTGTTACCAAGCCTCAACAGAAGCCTTAAATACAGAAGAAAAGGTTTCAACATGCTTCCAGAGTCAACTCCAGTAATCTCCAGCTGGGTATCTAATAAATTCTCACCCCGGATATTGAATGTGAAACAAAAAGAGAAACTGAGAATTTACCACCCTCATGTTTTCGGTGGGAGACAGACATCTCGCGATGTACTGTGATGTTTTGGATTTGGCACCCCACCGTGATTGAAACGAAGAAAATTTTGGGGTAGCCCCCATGATGCGTTTCATTCTGCTACCAAAAATTTGGTGCGCCATGGCTGACCTGAAATACAGCGTGATACTGATGAATGGTTGCAATCATGGCTTTTTGAAACGAATCATATTCTAAATCTCATCCCAGACAAGTATAGTGCAACTGTACATAAACTGTCCACTGTACATACATTATATTTGTATCAATACATGATACATGTATCATCACAGGAAAACTGAGGGATGTACACAAATAATGTACAATCTAATCTATATACACCAGGGTAAAAGTAGATGGCACAGTTACCATGTATTGGTTTATATAAGCCCTGTATTAACCTACCTTTTGGGGACTGTGCCATGTACTTTGACCATGGGGTATATATATATATCTATAAGATATCAATTATCAACCTCAACTCGTGCAGGTCGTGTTTTTTGGTATCCAAAAACACTGAGGCATTGGATGCCTTGGTGGCGCAACCTCCATCTACACAGAAGGTGGAAAAGAAATTGACATGGAGTACCCACCTGAAGTTTAACATACTGTTGATGGACAAAATCCTGCACCACCAAGGATGATGATAATCCTATTATCTATAGGGCATATAGGGGATTTTACTACCCAGCTATGTGGGGATTACAATTAACCTAGGTGGTGGTTTCAAATGTTTTTTATTTTCACCCCGAACCTTGGGGAAATGATTCCCAATTTGACGAGCATATTTTTCAGATGGGTTGGAACCATCAACCAGAACAGCTCGCCCCTGAAAATGGATGGTTGGAAGACGATCCTTTCCTTTTGGGAAGGTAACTTTTCGGGGGCTATGTGAAATTTTGGGGTGGGGTATGTCAGTATGTCATTTGGATCTTGAAATGGGACCCCTTTGAGGCGGATTCCGAAAATGCAAACGTCCATGGGACGGGAATATTTACCCAGCCATTTCCCCCTCCACTTCTTCGCCATTTTTCACCTTTCATGTAGGTAAATGAAAGATACATGGAGCAGAGGGATATGGTGAATTTCAAGGGTGTATGTATACCGGTGCAGTTGGTCCAACCACTTATATACGGTAAATAATCAGGATATGGTGAATTTCCAGCATTTCCCCTTGAAAAAAAGGGGAAAATTTGTTGCTACTAATACAATATCGCTAGCCGCTAGGTCGATCCTTGGGAAGTTGGGAAGATATGCATACCTGGAATCCAAATAGGGCCCCTTGGTTGGATTTTGGTTGGAGTTTAGGGCTTGTTTTTTTGGGGGTTTGACCTTCGAAAACAGAGGTCATTAGGGCTCCAGGTATATATTTTATATATACACACACACACGAAATTGACACGGAATGTGTGTGTGTGTGTGTGTCTCCCTCCAGCTTCTTCCCTTATTCTTGAGCTTTATGGGATGATGATTTTTTCAAATCTTGTCTTTGTTCCTTTTTCTCGGGGGAAAAAAAAACAACAAGATCCAAAAAGCGATTAAGATGGAAAAGGACTTACAGAGAATTTGGGGGATCATCTAATTTATGGTTAATAACCCCCATTTACAAGACATGGAGTCTGGTCATGCGTATGGTTAGTCCCACGTTGTTTTACCGGGTCTGCAAGGTGTCCCAAGAACTAACCATAGCTGCAAACTACTTACTAACCAACTGGGATGATCCTCTCAGAACGGGGATCATTCCAAGCATTTCTGTGCCATACCATCCATGGGACGAACGGTATATTTACCCTACATGAATGGCTTTGATTTTTAAGGTTTTCATGTACCCTAAGAATCATGGGATCTCAAAACTGGTGGTCTGCAAAACCCAGGCCCCTGCGAAAAACACATCCAAACCCTTCAAAAAAGCAGGGTTACCAGTGATTCTTAAGGCTAGGTATATAATTTTTCCCGTTCGTCCCATGGATCCGTCATGGGGCCCATGTCAATGGCTGCATCCTGGGGGACCCCAGGAAGACTTGGAGTTGCCGGAAGTGGTGGAGAGTATGGTTGGAAACTTGAGGGTTTTTGGATTTTCGTGGCACAAAAAAAAACAAGCACCTTCTGAAGGAGGGATTTTAGTATATATAATTGTATATAGTGAGTATATACATATATATTTATTATGAAAATATTGAATGAAATCTGACAAGATGCTACAAACATGGACCCTCCCCACAAATAGAGATAACGGCGGGGTTATTGTATATATACATAGTGTTAGCTTATCATTAAAGAACCTGAACATGTTCACAGTGTTTGATTCGTTTTAGGTATGCACCCTGCAAATTTGAGATAGACAATAAAAAGATTGTTGTTTTTGAAAAGGTTCGTTTCAAAAAAGGCAATGACAGTGATGGAAAATTGGAAAGGTAAGTTTGTTCGCGTTTGTACTTCCATTACGTTTGTTGATTGGTTGGGATGATTGAGCCCCTGCAGAGAGCGGGTGATTTGGAAAAGGTAACTCCTTTCAAACATCGCTACAATCTGCGGTATCTATCCCATAGGATCCATGTGGCGCGAATATTTTCCCAGCCATTTCCCCTTGAATGTAGCCAGTTTTCACCTTTCATGTAGGTAAATCCATACATGGATCCTATGGGTATGTTAAATTTCAAGGGTGTATATATATATATACTGTATATATATATCTGTGCAGTTGATCCAACCACTTATATACTGTAAATCATCAAAAATCAAGTCATCAACATCAGGCTGGGCGGGGTCTGGCGTGTATGAAAAAGGTCCTTTAAAAAAAAAAATCATGTAAGATGTGGATCCAAGAGCCCCATTTGGAAGTTTGGATCAATGGCTAGAATACCCAGATTGTATGTCATATAATATATAGTTTGGGGAGATAGCGGTTCAACCCTTGAAACTAAGTGGGTACATTTTTTCGATTCTAATTCTTTTATAAATGGAACCTTATTAAGTTTTAACGTTCAAAACACCGGTTTTTTCCAGTGTTTTGGCAGGACGCGGCATATAGTCGTAGGGTTTACCCACTTACTGTATCAATAGTGCTTCTTTGGGCTTGGTAAATGGATTTACCACACCATTTACCTCACCATTTTTGGTCACCAATTCCTGGGTCTTCATCTCATTGCTGTAAGATGCCAAGGCCGTGGGTCCCACAGAGGAACGACCCAAGCGAAAAGTGATGGAAGAAGATGAGCACCTCGAATCACCCATGGAGGGGATGGGAACATCAGCCCAATTTCCGTAGGGGTTTGTATACCTGTTGGTTCCCTATTAAAAGTGGGACGAGTTTATCCCCAATATAGGAAGTTGAGAAAGACCCTAGCAAACATACCTCCAATTTGTTTTTCAGGTGATTTTGTAAGGATTCTACCAATGGTAAATCATGTTTTTCTCTCCACCATTTAAGGAACAAATATATTTTTGGAACTTTTTCCCATGCATTTTTTTCCAGCAAATTCACCGTTTGTTTGTTTGTTTGTTTGTTGGTTGGTTTGTTTGCTTGGTTGGTTGTTTGGTTGTTTGTTTGCTTGTTGCCATCACACATACTCCTCCGAAGTTTAACATAACCCCTGAAAGATGGTGGTTGGAAGACTACTTTCCTATTAGGGAGGTAATTTTTCAGGGCTATGTTAAACTCTGGGGTGTATGTCATCATCCATGGTGGAAATTTACATAATCAGCGCTGGCGCTGCGTGTTTTTGGGTGACTGATAGGGTTGATGTAAAAATGTATGGATTTTTGTTTTTCTTTTTTCCGGGGGTGGTGAAGGGGGAGGAGTTGCGTATCATTTGGGGTAGAGCATATTTGGGCAAATTGTTGTGGGAATACCTGAATTTAGTACCTCATATCAGCAAGTGGATGACAAATGATGGGGGATAGTAGCGGAATCGCTGTTGGTAGATTATTGGTTTACACCCACGAAAACTAACACGACAATGGAAAACCCACCATTTGAAGTTGTATTTCCTATTGAAAATGAGGATTTTCCAATGTCATGTTAGTTTTCAGGGGTGTATTCATTCTAACTTTGGATGTCCTGTACTGAATCCATATGATCTAAAGGGAATGATTTTCAGAATCTGAAGCAAGGAATCATTGAAAATGCGTCGCATTTTACAGGCTCCATTTGTTAGGACTTTTCAAAGGATTGCCAAATTTTGGAAAGAATTGAAACATTACTTTTGATAGATACGAATTTTGCATCCATGCCCCGCCCAAGCTGTGTCTGGAGCATGTGATCAGAATCAGAATCAGATATGTTTGGGTAAATTGGAGTTGCGCCTTGTCTTCAGGTGCTGGGAAGCTTTGGTCAAAGAATCTGCAGCTAAGGGATCTAGACAAGCTTCCCAGGCGTCCGGTTGTTTGCGCTTTCGGACCTGGAACCAGGGGTTACCCTCCCCAAAACTGTTAATCAATGGCTGGAAGATGATTCATGTCATTTTTGGGATGGCCTATTATTTTTGGTGCGATTTGTTAGGTCCAGGTTCAGGTATATCTATGGCCTTGGGATGATTTTCACCAACCCCCTCCCAGGATACGGATTCCTCGTTTTTCCACCATAGATGACAAGTACCATTTTTCTGGGGTTTCTTTTGATTCGGTGAGTTTAGTTTTACGGATTCTACCATAGTAGGTCACTATTAAACTTCCTTCATTTGGGAGACTGTTTGTTCATTTTTTCAAGTAGTTTATTATGCAAATCCAAGGTTTCGAATACCAAAGTATACCTTACAATTCCAACTGGCATCCTGCGTGGGAGAGCATCCCAATGTATGGACCATGTAATTTTTTTCAGGAAGGTACTCCCCCGAAAACTGACACATCACCCCGTGAAGATAGGCTTGCACCCAAAAGGGCATTTCATTTTTCCAACAATTTTCAGGGGCGATTTGTCATTTTTGAACTAGAGGGTAACCCCATTTTTTGGCATCTGAATCATTTATTGATTGGATGAGGTCCGAATCCAGGTATCAAGGTAGGTCACCTATAGTTATTGGTGGATCTAATTCTCCAAGTCACTTCATCAAGTTGGGATCATACTTGGCTGAGATATAGCTACTCTCAGGTTCTTCCTTGAAGACATTTATAGGTTACAATTTATAGTATCTTCAGAATGGCTTAACTCAACCAACCAGATCCACGGGAGATCCAGATATTCCATGATATTCCAAGGTCTTGAGGCAAAAATGGAGTCATGGAGTCATCCAGTTGTGAAACACAAAACGGCCTGATTTTCGACTGTAACATGACTCTCTGGGTGGTGGTTTCAAATTGTTTTTCTATTTTCACCCCTACTTGGGGAAATGATCCAATTTGACTAATATTTTTCAAATGGGTTGAAACCACCAACCAGCTCTGGGTTGAACTTAACAGTCCCTGAAACTCACAAAAAAAGGGAGCAATGTCAGTATATGTTTTAGCAAATTTGCGTGATATAATTAAATTTCCTTTAAAATAATATTGATAGTATGATGTTATACCATATATACCACTAAAAAATACTGGTATTGGTGACATAATGCCAAAATCAATGCCCAGTTCCAGGAAGTGTAGGATCCAATGTTATTGGTTTTGGATCTGAGGGCCTCTTGACTGAAAGACATCCATATTGATATGCATGATCCAAAATCACATGAAGAAGAATCGACTTTTTTTCCCGGTGTTTTTGTCAAGTAGGACACAGTGCCCCCTCCATTTTGCCAACTGCCAATTGGTTTGTGATGTTTACGATGTTTGTTTGGCTCGTTTTGCAATACCCTCCCTGAAACCAAAAGAAAACTTGTCTTCCAACCATCCATTTTCAGGGGCTACAATATGTTAGTTTCGGGGATGGTATCATTTCTGCTTGGATTTGTTTAAAGGTGGTTGTTTACTTTCTACCATAGTAAATCACCATTTTTCCCCACCATTTGGGAGCATATGTTTGGAACTTGTTCCAAGCATCGAAGAGTCGCAAATCTGAGTCCAACAATTGTTTCTTTTGGCATTTTGAGTGGTGATAAGCCCAGTTACCCGTTTGGCCATCTACAGGGGTGAAATAACTCCATTTACCCTCCCTGAAACTAACAAATCGCACCTGAAAATGGATGGTTGGAAGCTGACATTTCCTTTTGGGATGGCTTATTTTCACAGCGATTTGTTAGCTGTCAGGGGGTGGATATCATTTCTGAATTCATTTCTGTATCATCTCAGTGGTGTATGTTGATTTATACCCAGATACACTCAATGTAACGTAGAGTTGGTGATGTCTCAGCAGTTGTATACCTCAATGTATTACCCAGACACTCAACAGATATGTATATCAGGTCAGTATAGTTGGCCCAGATTTACTGTTTATATACTGTATATATATATATACATACAGTATCATTTCTGAATTCATTTTATTCTCAAAACTGGTGGTTTTGGAGAATACACATCGAAAAAAAACCCTCGATTTCGCAGGGTTACCCGTGATTGTCAGGTGCTGATGCGTGAGATGCGCGCGTTGCTTGCCTTGGAAGGCGACGCTGAAGGAAGCAAGGCTATGGCGATCGAGATGGTGAAGGAACCTGAGAAAAACCTGGGTTTCCCGGTTGGGGGGAAAATGGGGGAAAAGAATGAGACGAACAAAAATCATGCCGAACATTTAGGATACATATGTTATGTATATAAGTAGTGGATAGCCTTAGGGGTAGGTTGGTTGCCACGATTTTTTCCCCAATAATTTCACAACCATTAACCAACATTTTTTCCACCCAAATTTTCAACCAACATTTCCACCCAACATTTCCACCCAACATTTCCACCCAATTTTCCACCCAACATTTCCACCCAACATTTCCACCCAATTTTCCAACCAACATTTCCAGCCAACATTTCCAGCCAAATTTTCCAACCAACATTTCCAACATATTTTTCCAACCAACATTTCCAACCAATTTTCCAACCAACATTTCCAACAAATTTTCCATCCAATTTTCCAACAAATTTTCCAACCAATTTTTCCAAACAATTTTCCAACAATTTTTTGGGGAAAAAATCTTATTACAAATATCGTGGCAACGAACCTACCCCTAAGGCTTCCCATAGAAAAAACTAGGTTAGTAAAAAATATTTTGATACATTAATTAGTTAAAATAAATGTATCAAAGTATTCAATCAAAGTCAGAAGCATCTTTCAAATAATCTTTACTTGGTTGTTTGATTTTGTTTTGAATTATTTTTGTTTATTCTGAACATATGGAAATCTTTTATTTAAATATTGTTGAAAATCTTTAGAAAGAAAACCGTCTTTATCAACATCTGTAAATCTTGACATCATATATCTAATATTAAGTGTAATTATATTGGATTTGTCTAAAAAAGTATTTAATGAACAATGAATAATAATATCAAATATTGTATTTACTATTTTTTCAATCACCGAAAATTTACTTTTAATAAAATCAATTAATCCACCTCTTGAATTATCATATCTATCTATATTATCATCAAACTCTTTGACATATCTAAATCTCAATTTATTATAATAACTTTCTATAGAACGTGTATTATTCTTTTGTTCTTTCCAAAGATTGTTATAATATGTTTTCAATTCCTTATGTATTTCTTGATCATAATATTTCATTTCATGATTAAATAGTCTATTATGAAAATTTTTGAATATTTTATCGTATGTAGGATATTTGACTAAATTAACATATATGAAAATGTTTTTATTTTTATCATCGTTAATTTCAGTATTTTCTTTTTCATTTAAAACTTCAACAATTTTATCAATATATTCAATATTATGTCTATCAACATATTCAACCATATTTTTTAGTCGATTACATTTATCACATTCTTCGTAGTTAAACTTACAAATATTTTTAGCAATATCTGAAGGCAATGATTTATACATATACATGTTTCCATAATTGAATTTGCATATTTTACATGTTTCAATATCCTCTTTTATCAAACGTTTTTTATCACATATATCAATGACTGTTAAGAATTCATTGATAATTTGATTTTGTTCCTTCTCGGTAAAACACTTCATTTTAATAATATTTAATGGTAATATGTCTTTAAACCCCTTTGGACTAAATACTAAAAACATTGATACATTAATTAGTTAGAAAAATGTATCAAGGTATTCAATCAAAAATACAACGAATTACTTCTCTTTGAAATTCTCCATCAAATAATTTAGGATAAAATCTACACCCTCTTTCGCATAACAACCAAATCATAAATTCACGACATATAGGTTGTTTGAAACCATATATTTCTTTATGAGTTGCCCAAGGTATTTCATAAGGATACTTCTTTAACATTATACAAAGAGAATAATCGCTATTAGTAGCATTTTGAAACCTCTTGAAAAAAGCCTTTTTTGTTGGAAATATATTTAAGTCCTGAAAACATACTGACCATAATTTCAAACCATCTTGAAGGTATTTGTCATACTCATCACTACAATAGATTTTTTCAATATCAACTCCTTTCCACCTGTCATAAAGTTCTTGTTCATATGGACAAATATATTCCACTACTTTTCTTGTTTTAACACACTTTTTACATCCACAAGAAACAAAACTTTGGACTAGTGATGAATCATCTTGATGAGTGAAGTTGCGTTTCTTTTTGTGCGGCAGGTGACACTTAACGTCTCACTTTTTACGATCGGTTGCCATTTTTGGTTGAAGCTTTTAATAGAGGGCTTGGGCTAACGGCTTGCATGATCAGCACTCGAGTGGTGGCAACTACCGTGGCTGGGGCATCTCTGATCCCTACAAGGACTTGGATTTGGGGCTTGTTGAGTCAAGTGCTGGTTGCAATTGCACATTGGATTATTCATCGAATAGAATTTGCAGCTGCAGAACTCATTTTGAAGACCCAACTGTTGATAACTCTGAGCTCTTATATTCCAACTTTTGCACACATAGCATCTTTAGCTGTTGCACTGGTGGTGAGTTTGGGATATTTCGGCGGTGGTTTGTGTCAACTAATCTGGACAACATTGAAGATTTTCATACATCTTTGGATTGCGTTGCACACGTGTATAGTTGAGACAACCTTACTGGTTTTGTGCTCGGAGGAATCAACAGGTTTAGCCCAAGCCGAGTCTTCCATAAAAAGGTCAGACCATTCCGCACTAACCTGGTCCTTTAGCATGGAAGCGGGGTCCTTCGTGTTAATAAGTCGAGCAGATGAATGGGACGAAGTCCTACTTGTCACACACGGAGAAGGCTCTGAATGGCTGTGTTACAGCACCAGTGTCGATGGTGGCCGTTTCATATGGACCATAGTCAGGATGACCCTAGGGAACTTCAGAGTGGTGGATGGTCGCGATGGTGGCCGAACAGCCCCTGCTGGTATCCCTGGACATTTAGTGAATTGGATGTGCGACCCAACCAACATTGGCCAGAAGTGGGCTCCTTCACCTGCGCAGCTAGTCAATCTGGTATCCGAGGGTCGGGTTATCATGGACATAGTGAAAACAGATCCTACTCCTCCCCCCCGTCATGTGGCGGGTGCGGCAGCCGAATTGGCCGAGCTGACAGCCCCTCGTCAAGCACAAGTAGTTCCAGCAGGAATAGGACCAGCAGAGGCTTTGCAAGGTCCAGACCATTTGGAGCTGAAGAGGTTGGCAGAGGTGGTGAATTCACTCAAGAGCGAGTTGGATGGCTCCAAGGGATCCAAGAAGAAGAAGAAAGACAAGAAAAAGAAAAGCAAGAAGAGCCGAAGCCGCAGCTCGGACCACAAGAAGAGGAAGTCAAAAAAGAGAAGCTCGAGCTCTACAAGCTCCTCTTCGTCGGGCCGCTCTTCGAGCAGCAGCAGCTTTGTGAAGTGGAAGATGGAGGGCAGGTCCAAGGATGTGACAGCAGTGTCAATGGGCAAAGTGGATGCCAAGAAGTTCAAGAAACGTGCGGATCTTCTCATTTTCGCAGCCAAGCATCCAGGGGCTTTGACCGCCAACTTCATCAATGCATTGAGACAAAAATTGATGAGAGGTGGCATCCTTCGAACCAGTCAGCTTCGAGACATAGAGATGACAGAGTTCATTACCACAGGAGCAGCAGGGCTGAAGGAGGTCAGAGACCGTCGGGAGGCCCTCACCATTTTGCAAGCAATGGATCTTGTGAACAAGCGAGAGGTGGCCAAAGCCATGGATGTCCTTTCAATGAGAATCACAGCGCTCTTGGAGGCAAAGAGCAGCGGCGGGTCCTGGACAAAGCCAGCCGCAAGGAATTGATTCCAGAAGACGGTGGAAGCCTCGCACCTTCGGGGCTGACTGGTCTAGTTTGATTCTCGAGAAAGGAAAAGGTGGTGGCGTGGACTGGGATAGAATCGTGAGGGACATTCCTGTCGGCGCCCCCATTACAGAGTGCATGGACATTTTGTCAGCCTATGTGGAAAACAATGGTGGCACTTTGGGCATGATGCTGAGGCAAAGCTCTGGGAAGCAGAATCCTTTGCCGGTTGGCGTGAGCCCGGAACAGATCTTTCCTCTACCTCTGCTGCGGCCAGAACATTTGCCCAGACGGGGTCGAGGTAGAGCTCGTGCCAAGTCCCGGAATTCAATACTTTGTTTTGCGAACCTGGTCATTGTTTGCATGAACTTCATGTATCATGGTTCAGGAAAAATTTCGACAGTTGAACCATCAGCTGCTCAGAGGCGGGTGCATCAATGCATTTTTTCAACTGCCAGTCACTTCCTTCGCAGTGGCTTAGTCACTAGCGGGGAGAAAGCAATTCAAAATTATCTCTTGGAGGATCTCCACAACTATGGTGGTGGAGGTGGCCATGCATTGCCGCTTGGGCTCAGGGCAGGCGTTCCTGAACTGGCCGCTCAAGTGGACTTGAGTCAGGTCCTCAAAGAATTTGATCCTACTTTGGCAGAGCAGGTGGAGCATCCTTCATCCTTGCTGTATCCTGCAAAAGAGCGGCCAAGGAGGATACCAAAGCCTTTTTGCAAGTTAGATGCAAGCTATCCAGAATATGTCAAGCGCAACACTCGTGCTGGATTGCAAGTCTTGATGCCAAAGCGTCGCATCTACAAGATCAAAGGAAGACCATTGTATGGTGGGGCATTTGCTGTGGCCAAGAATCAAGAAGAGGATAGGGCGATATCAGCTCTGTGTCCACTGAATGCATTGGTTGATCCCAGAAAGCTGTGGAAGCCGAGATTTGCGATCATGTCGGCCATGAGATGTATGCGTTTGGAACCCTTCAAGCTTTTGAGAGTCTACAAAAAGGATGCCAGACATTTTTTCCATTTTCTCCGAATCGGGCATAGGTGGTCAAAGTACATGGCACATCCACCTCTCAGACCCACTCCTCAACATGATGAACGGTTTCCTGTGCATCGAGGAGTTCCTATGGGATTCACAGCAGCTGCAGCGTGGGCGCAAGCCTACAACGAAGCGAAAGCAAAGGAGGTGGGGTTACCAGAGCAGTCAAGACTTATTGATACTCAGCCGCCCCCATCTTCATTTCCCATTTGGGGTTCAATTCTTGATGATGTATGGGCCTTAGAGGAGTGTGACTCTTATGACGATCCCCCTGCTACGGGTAGTAAATGGTTGGCAGATATTTCTGCAGCATGGACCCGTGATGGGGTGGTGGAGCATGAGAAGAAAGCAGTTGAAGGTGTTTCAAAGGAAGAGATTCAGGGTGTCATGGTTGATGGCGTCCGCGGATGTTTGGGGGTGAGTTTGCAAAAGCGTGGAATCTTATTTGAAGCTGGAATGTATTTGCTAGCTCAACAGCGTCCATTGGTGGGTGAAGTTGATCGATGGTTAGGTAAGCTGAGCTTTGCACTATCTTTTAAAGCTTGTGCACGTGCAGTTCTTCAAGATATATATACTTGGTTAGCAGAGCATAAGGGGAAGTCTATTAGGGCAAGACTATGGCCTTCAGTTCGGGCTGAGATTGTGGTTTCCATGGTTCTCATTCCTTTCCTGGAGGTCGACCTTCGCGCGGCATGGTCTTCGCGAGTGGAAGCAAGTGATGCTGCACCTGGAGGCCATGGAAGAGCGTGGACTAATATGGAATCTGAACTAGTCTCGGAAGTTGCTCGTCTGAGTTCTCACAAGGGCGTTTATACTAACCTTCGTACTGAGTTTGGTGTATCATTAGATGAACAAGGTCAATGTCCTATGCAGCAAGTCAAGCTCCCTATAAGTAGCTATCAGTGGAAGACTGCAGCTCGTGAGGGGGGATACAAACACATCACTGTGGAGGAGGCAGTTGCCTTGAATTGGTCTCTTCTCTCCAGGCTGCAGCGACCGACTGAGTGTGGCCAGCGAGTGCTTCACTTAGTGGATTCAGCGGCAGTGACTGGGGCTTATAAGAAGGGTAGGTCAGCTTCGAGACAACTCAATGGATGCTGTAGACAGGCTTGTGCTATCATTTGTTGTTCAGGTATAGATCCTTATTTTACTTGGGTGCGCACAGATGAAAATCCAGCAGATGAACCGAGCTCCAGACATGGTATCCGTGCAATTGGGGTGCGTACAGTGCAACCCAAACCAGCCCAGTTGCAACAAGTTAGCAAACCACGTGGCGTGGACAACGCGCACTGGGGGGATGAGCATCCGTGGGTGAAGAATTTACTTGACTCACAGTTAGCCGTTAGTACTCCTACTGCTTATTGTGATGCGCTCCCAAAGATTTTTCTTCACCTTTGTTCAGGGCCACCACGAAAAGGTGACTTTGTGGATGAGATCATCCGTAGGGCTCGGCGACAAGGGGAAGGGGTTGTAGCAATACGCATTGATCCTATCATTGATCCCACTCTTGACCTCACTGACGGTAAGGTTGTGTCTTTTATTCGAGATCTTATTCTTCTGGATAGAGTGTATGGTTTCTATGCAGTCCCCCCTGTAGTACATGGTCTCGAGCACGACACGTTCCCCTTCAGAGATGTGGTCAGCAAGGGCCGAGGCCTTTGCGTAGCAGAATAAACCCTTGGATATGTCTTCCACAGCGAACTCCAAAAGAAGTTGCTGCCTGCAATTTGGGTAGCACACTCCTCTTGGCTTGTGTTTACTTATTGGGTTTTTGCAGAAGATGGAGAGCTTTTGAACATCCTCGCGATCCGGGTACTGAGCCTTTTCCTTCATTTTTCTCATCAACCGCGTCAAATTTGTTGAGACAGCAGCATATGACAGATGTGGTTTTTGATCAGTGCCGTTTTGGCGCAGCAGCTAGGAAACCCACTCAGTTACTCTTGAACAAGGACGATCATGTGCAAGCATTTCACCAAAAATTCTGCAAGCATCATAAGCACGACCCGCATATTGGAGTTGATAAGCATGGTAACTTCAAGACTGCTCCTTTGGCTAAATATCCACATATTTTGTGTTCACAGTTGGCAGACCTGGCTTGGAACTACTCCTCTTCCGAACAGTCTTCATCATTTGGGGCTAGAAACCATGGAATGTGGGAAAATGTCTTCCAGGCTGCAGCGTTTCCTTTTGAGCATCCTGCAGACCAGGTCGCAACAGCTGTACATCAACGCAATCAACAATTTCAAGGATGAAATTGGTCTGCGTCAAGTCAGCTGGGATAGTTTCTCCGAAGAGGAGAGAGATATTTTCCTAGCCGAATATGTGATTGATGTCAAGGAGTCTGGGGGGCGTAGACAGGCTTGTCAGATTTTGTGTGCTGCACTGCACAAGATTAGGCCTCGAGACACCTACGTGATTACTCGTAAAACTCTGGAAGCATGGAAAGCTGAGGAACCCGTTCGACAAGCACCAGCTTGTCCAGCAGAGATAGCATATGCATTAGTAGCAACGAGTTTAGCCATTCGCCAACCAGCTTTGGCTGCAGCAATACTCTTGTGTTTTACAGGACTTTTGCGGTGTTCAGAGGCATTGGCGCTCCGCTGGCAAGACTTGATTTTTACTGAGAACGTAGTTATCCTTTTGCTGGGACGAACCAAACGTGGGCTGGATCAGAAAGTTGTTTTATCTCATCCAAATACATGTGCGTGGCTTCGACAATATAGTCAGCAATTTCGAAGCACTTCTCTTGAGAAAGTATGTCCTTTGTCCTATTCTAAGCTGCGATACTGGCTGCCCAAGCTGTGCAAATCTTTGCAACTCGAGTCATTGGCTCTCACTTCTCATTCCTTTCGTAGGGGGGGAGCTAGTACTTTACTGCATCATGGCATGAGCATTGCTGATATAGCTGTTCAAGGACGTTGGGCATCCGAATCTTCTTGCAGAGAATATTTGCGAAGGGGTGAGATGTTTCTTTTGCGATTTCAAGCCTCCGTCAACTCGACCGTCTGGCAGAAAGTTCTCCTTTTGGCCAAATCTATCTTTGTCCTTCTTTCCCAGTGCAGTGACAATAATAGCTAACGCTCTGCAGGCATGGTGGGAGAGGATGATTTTTAGTGAACACCAGTGATAAGAGCAGATGTGCAGAATCTTTCACTGGTCGTGTTTTTTGGCCATAGCACTCCTGAGTGCACTCCAGAGTTCAGATGCGAATGCATCGTACAACAGCAATTGAAGGATGAAAATGCTTGCAGTTTCAGCTTGCGTGTGGACCTGGCAAGGGTTAGATGGCAACAAAGCCACAGCACAAAAAAGACTAGTGATGAATCATCTTGATGAG
>DF242595.1:1412-53473 GCA_000507305.1 Breviolum minutum Mf 1.05b.01
GTATGTATATACACATATACACACATATATATGTACATAAATATACTTCTCAGAAGGAATGTTTACATATTTTTTCACTTGGTGCTTTCATTATTGGTTTTTGGGCCAAATTTTCATCACGCGAGCAGACATATTTCCTAATCTTCGGAACACATTGTGCAGTAGCCACTTTAATATTCAAGAACAGCCTGTTTGGTACAACAATGAAACATAAACAATAATTGTTCAAACTGCTACCAGCGCATGACCACAGTGACCACGCATGAAATCAAATCCTCAAACCTCAACAGTTACAGGATATGAGGTCTGTGACTACAATAGACAAAAAGGTGCATATATCCGTGCAAAGTCGGCGTATAGTAAAGTAGGCATACATAATGAGGCCTTGTACCAACCTACCCTACGACGCCTGCGCCATCTATTGTGACCCTGAAGCATTCTAAACAAACAGTCGAACCAATGCCAATTGGAAAGAATGCAAAATCACCCATACCATACATCAAAGAAGACTCCAACATACGGCATGAATCAAACCCCAGACCCTCAACCACCTGTTTATGAAGGAAATCCTTTTATGTTTGTATTTTGGGGCACCTGGGGGTAAGTTCCAAGCGTCTGTTCGAATTTTCTTGGGATACCAGTATACAAGTCTACTGTGCATATTACTACACGGCTGAATTAACCAGAAAATCATTGAGCGCATGAGAACAATCAATAAATCAAAACATGTCCGAACATCATCGCACTGAATTCTTGTGGAATGTAGAACTTAATCCAAAAAAGCAAACAATGCAACTCAATGCAAAACCCACCCACATATTGGTTTGCATTACCCTCTACTTTCCTGTGTTTTGGGGTCCTACCTACTTTGACTCCAAGGGAATGGCAACATTGGGGGGCTGTTCACATATGCAAATGCAAATGCATATGAATATGTAAATGTAAAAATATGTGCATGCATATGCATATGTAAAAGTATATGCATATGAACAGGCATATGTGTATATATAGGCATATGTATTGAGTGTTTCATGTGTGCATAATTCATGTCTTTGATCGACACCCAACCCAGGACTTTTTCTTTGTCAGTTGCATCTTCCTTTGGCACCTGTGCGACATATTGTACATCGTTCTTTCGACTGCCTGCGCTTGATCCTCAGGCTGAGGCATCATGAACTCGCACCTGACAAGTGCACAACAGCCGGCATATTTTCAGCAAACTGCATTTTGTCATCAATTTCGCATCAACTGTCATCAATTGTCATCCATTTTGCCTCAATCGTGTGGCCATCAAGCGTCCCTTCGCTGAAGAGTTCCGCCGCCTGATTGTGGATGTGCTTCTCTACATCCTATTTAGGATAACTTGTATTCTCGAGATTCACATGCAGCAATTCAACGGCACCTTTGCTGCGTGCTGCGCTTGCTCAAACGTGAGCAATGCCTCCCCACTCCTCGAAATCAGCCCCACACCGAGCTGATCCATCTGATCACTTTCTGATTGCAAATCTAAGTTAAAAGTAAGTTTGGCTCTCATCCATCTTGCAGCGCTTTACCTCGGGCCGTTTGTTGCGCAGCGATAGAAGGACCCGACTGATATTAAGAGCTTACATTCCTCAACATTAATGCACCGAGTCAATCGGTCCAAGAAGCCTCCCCCACAGTCTGAAATAGCTCCTGGGTGCAAACGACAGGTAAAGGCCTTCCCAAATACAGCACCGAACCCCTACTGATACCGACATGCTACCAAGAGGCTTGCAAGTGCTTCAGGGACACTGATTTGGGAACTTTGGAAATCTTTATGGTCCTGCACCAACTATGCTGTCTTCAAACACTAATTTTGCTATCGTTCTGTGCTTGGTCAAAATGGCATGCAAATTTGACGGAAACGTGCATAAAAACAAGTCCTCGTCCCTTCTTTTAGCTCAAGCTTTCTCGCACAGCTATCCTCCACTGCCTTGAACAATTTGGAATTTCTTGCAACAATGACAAATGAGAATAAATGATATAGATCAAATTACATTACATTAGCCCAGCATACGGCCTCAATAGCAAAATAACATCATGCGCCACTTCTTTGTCAGGAAACCTTCATACCAAATGCCCTTGGCAAAGACCAATTTTAACACCAGAAACCCACAGAAGCCTTTTACACCAAAAAACTTCTACACCAAAGATCTTTATGCCAGGAATGTTTATGCTTTGATTGGAAGATGACCCACGTGACCGCGACATGGCCAGAACATGACAGAGACATGACTGATACCTGATACGTGCAAAAATGTGACCGAGAGGTGATTTTTGCACCACTGGGACATGACCGGGGCTTGATTACAAACGTGAATGAAACTTGACTACTGCAGGTACACACAGAAAAACCTGACCGGGATATCACTATGACATGATCTGGACATGCAAAGGCATCTGTCACATGACCGTGACATGACCCAACCGTGACCACAACACCAAGTCACGACCAGAACAAACTGAGACATGACCCGGGAATGCCCCCAAACATGACAGATTCATGACCATGACAGGGACAGCTGGGACATGACCAGGACACGAAAGCAACATGACCGGGACATCACCGAGACAAGAATAGGACAGGATGGCCTGGGGATTTACTCACTGCATGCGCGGTCGGCTGCCTTATCCATTTAAAACCCCCAAGCTTGTCGCGATTGGGGAATACTGTAAGATTATATGTTCAATCAAACTTCCTTGGGTTGAACTGGCTTGGCTAAGATTTGACAATGTAAGACTTGACGGGTAGATTTGCACCTTTCTCACTTGATCAGTACGTCTACAGATCAACAATTAGGATAGACTAAAGAATAGGATAGCCGAATAGCTGTACCCCCCAAAGGTTTTTCAGCCACAACTAGACATATTCCAGAAGAGTCTTTGACATTCACGCCTGAAGACTGTTCAAGACTGAGCTAGATTCTCATGAATTTCCATGAGTCATGGTCATGCAAAAGGGTTGGAGTGGTTTAGAGCCCTTTAGAGTGTTTTGGTGTATATTTCTGGTGTTTTCTAGAATTATTTAGAGCGTATTCTGGGTGTTTAGACTGTTTGGGGGTATTTTAGAATTTGTGATTTCTCTTAAAAAAATATTGCTTTTGTTACAGTTTGTTAGATGTTAGAGTGTCTTGGAGTTATGTCTGATAAACTGGGGGTCACATCAAAGGAGTCGCTGGGAACGTCTCTGATGACTACAAGTCTTGCGGCACCTCCACGTCCACTCGCGCTTTCAGCCTCGTTCTCCCTCAGGAACAAACAAGACATCATACAAAAGTGGGAGGTCAGCTATCAAAATCACCACTTTTCTGGTATCCGATTTGTTTGAAGCATGTGTACTTCTCAGGATATATGGATCTCACTTCGTCAATACGTGTACGTATATGTACGTATTTAGATATGTACATTTGCAAAGAAATTTGATGAATTAGATGCATTTTGTACATGTATATATCATACAGCGAGTATGAACCTAGAGAAATGTAGATACATAATCCATGTGCATATTTCTTTTGCAGTAGTATATTATAGACTATAGACTATACATGTATATATCATACAGCGAGTATGAACCTAGAAAAATGTAGATACATAATCCATGTGCATATCATATTTCTTTTGCAGTAGCATGGATATTTCTTTTGCAGTAGTATATTGTAGACTATAGACTATACATGTATATATCATACAGCGAGTATGAACCTAGAAAAATGTAGATACATAATCCATGTGCATATCATATTTCTTTTGCAGTAGCATGGATATTTCTTTTGCAGTAGCATATTATAGACTACTGTAATGACCTGAAATGAATCTCTAAAACAATGAGCTAGAAGTGTAGGTGCATAAATTTGTCAATGCCTTTTCTATATACCATGCTCTTGAAGGTGTTGCAAGCACTGGGAGGCATGCGTATTGGAAAAGTCTCCTGGTCAAACATAGCAGATCCAAAGACATAGTCATAGTCCGAGCTGTCTGCAAGTGCATGATGTGCTTTTGTGTGTCATGTCCTGCTCCTCGAGGGGCCCGTCCTTAGAAGCACGCATGAAGTGATTTATCCAAACTATTTTGAAGTCTGCTACATCAAACCTGCAATTCAGAGGCAAATGTGCAATTTCTTCAGGTGCCACGTTTCTTCCCACCAAGCCTTTGACTGGCAATCTTTTCCAAGCCTTGCGTCCCAAAGTGTCTTCTGGTCCTGTGCTGCAAGCCCTACCAAAACGGAAGACGTAAATGGGCCACGGGCACGAACTTTTTTTAGCACAAAAGCTGAGGCCTTTCGCAGATCGCTTTTTCTTTGGACGCTCCTGTTTTTCTGGTCACGCAAAAGCATTCCGTGGGAGAACTTGCAAGGTTTTCTGTCGCTCCTCTGTTTGCACAACATCTCTATCTTCCATCTCTTGTGGCGGAAGACCTGGGGTAAATGAGTGCTTCACCGACACCCTTCACTGTCAGGCTCATTCACAAGGAAGGCAACCTCGCAAAACAAAGGTCTGAAAAATCTACGTTGCAACCATGCGGCTGTGCCACTCGTGTGGATGGCATAGACCCGAATGAGGTGCAAATCCATAATCAGGTGGGAAATGTGGGTGATGCCCTGGATGACTTGGATAGGCGAAGAAGTGCGGATGGTGTGCTGGATGGAAGTGTGGAAAGCTGAAGCTATCAGCTTCATAGCTGTCGTAACCAGGTCCTGTGGGCACAAAGCCGGTGAAAAGTCTCACTGTCTCTACTGAAAAATGACTTGTTGGTCCTGGCGGCACCTGCCACTGTCCAGGAGGCGCCTGGACCATGCTGTACCCTAGGGCAAACTTTTTTGTTTCTAAACACTATACACCTTTTCCATCCTTTTCCTGCCTTGTGCTCCTTCAGGTCTGCATCCCAAATCGAGTTGCCTTCGTTACCCTCACCTTGGGGCCAACTTTGTGACACCCCGAGTCAGTGACCAATCCCTTTTGCAGCCTCTAAGTAGCCCACCAGCTGAATCTGTGTCCTCTGTGGGAAAAAATGCCCATCAAACTGGGAAAAACATCTTCAAACAAACAGTTTGATAGTGACATCCGATCTGAGAAGCAGTCTGAATAGTCAGAGTACTCTGAGACTGACCTGAATTCAAAGGGTATGCATAGGCTATGCATCTATTCTCAATGCTGATGGGCATGCCATGCTGAGGCATCAGCGGAGACACGCTCCGTGGCTTGTTACCTGGGATCTACTTATCGCCATTTGCATGACCTGAAAACCCACAAATGTCTCCATCCGAGGTACGCGATTGCAGCACTATTTGCCGCAGCTTTGCAAGCCTGGAAGCTACAAGCTGGTGAGGACCAAATTGATGAGCTGATTCTGCTGATCTGACGTCTAACCGAACCAATACCAGGAAAAGCTTTTGGACGGCCTTGCCGCTGTGTCTGGAACCTGTGTTCAAGCAGCACACCGAGAACTGTGACAGTGACTGTGTACCGCCTGCAATCCGCTTGACAGGTTCTGGGCTCATAACCATTCAGCCCACATTGCAGCATTTAGACTTCCATCTCATGTTCATGTTCATCATGAGTGCCATTGAAACATGTTGAAAAGATACATAATGCTTGGCCTTTATAGCAAAAACGTATTTATATATACTACGTATAGATAGTGACAAATAGTATTGCTCATATTGGAGGCTGTTCCTCACATGTTCAAGACATGGCTGATGAGCCCAAAGGACACATTAAATGTCATTCAATAAGCAAGCAGAAGCACTTAGCAGCATCGATTCCAAGCTGAGGGGTGCAAGGAAATCAGTGAACTGTTCCGTTCGATGGTGACCTTTTCTCTTATCCTTTCGGTTGAGGAGCCATTAGAGGCTTCTTCTTCAGCCCCTTGCTTTGATGGCATTCCCTCAATTCTATATAGATCCAACGAGTCTTCGGAAGCTCCGCCGAAATCTAATAACAGGCATCAGCGATTCGAATATCAAGACTGGACGCCTGCGCAACACAAGTATGACTTTGGACTCTTTCATTGGACAAGATTGGTTGGCTTCGGCTATCGGCCTGCCCAGTTGCAGAGGAAAAAGGTTCCATATCCAAAGCACCTCATATCATGTACTCCAAATGTTTGCAATCAAACTCTGCAAGTGAAACTGAAAGAGCCGCACAAAAATTGGTAGTGGTGAAAATGTGTCGATTTCTTGACCGAGGCACGTAGAAGATAAAAAGGCCACAACAGGTTGAGGCACACGTGTTTTCTTGTGACTTGAGGCAAGCATCGACACCTCAACGACTGCTGGCAAGGCCACAAAATCTGACCTTGAATGTCTCAATGTTGGCACCCTTGCCTCACACCATATGAACAGCATCCTTAGCTTTCACTGCGAATGGAGAAGCCTCTTTTTCTACAGAGGGGACCATAGAAAACGGCAAATCCTTGCGTGTGGTCCTGAGGACACAAATAGACTCAGATCATCGAGGATCAAGAAGTTAAGACAGTCAAAGAAAGAACGATGGAGGAAAAAGACTGGACAGAGTTGCAAACAAGGGGCATCAGCAGCCATGCCACAGCAAGCAATGGAAGAGCCAGTGTGCCCTGGCTATCCAGTGGAAGACTGCTTGGTGCTGTAGCCAGTATGGCAATGCCTGCCACTTGCTCCTAAGTTCTAAGTTCGCCACATGACATTGGAAAGTGAAATTTCAGTTCAGTCAATTCAATTGTCTCCTTCTTAACCGAAAGCTATGCGTCCACCACTTTTCGCTGGCAAGTTTCTGCCCACCAGGCAGGGGGTCTTGAGGCCAAGGAGGGGAAGGAAAGCAATGAGGGCAACAGCAGCATCACACCTTGCACTCCACCACTTGCTGGATAAGACACATATCTTGCAAGATCAACAAATGTCCCGTGTGATTCACACATGTCTAGTTTGATTCACTTGTTACTTTCCACCAATTGCATCAATTATATCCGCATCAGGGGCCCCAATTGCAACCAGGTTGCCCAAAGCCACCCAAAAAAGGGGTTGTCGACAACAAGATCTTCGCGAAGCTTTCTGCGGATCAGGAGTCGGAGGAGCCACTTTGGGCGCTGCCGTCCTTAAGGTCAGGTGGAGCCATTGAGTTCAACAGTGCAATTTCAAGTCTTAAACCACGTCAACTTTGCATAGACCCGTGAGCTTCGACCCATGATTTGTTCCACGTTTTCCTAGTTTCAGCTAGGGAGCTTGGGTTGAGTTCCAGTGGCGAAGGTGGCTGGGCCTCTAGCAATGAATTTTTGCCACAGAAATGCATCAAAAAATGGAAGCATCACCGGACCTGGTTGATAGCCCACCAATTCCCATCGCTGCATGGACAATTGGACAGTAGTTGAACTCAGCTCCTAAGGGTGTGAAAGTTTCATCCAACACTGAATTCAAGCAATCCAGCTTCAACAAAATGCCCAGCACGGCAGGCAGTGGGGTGTCCTTCTGCAGTTTGGAATATTCTGTCATGCCATTGGCAGCAATGATGCAATCTCCAGGCAAGATTGGAGAATAGGAGCCTCAAGACTCAAGACTGAAGTCAATGCCTTCACGTAACTTTTCCGGCCTGAAGCTAAGGTCCAAGCAGCTGTTCCAGCGCGCTACTGCCTTGAAAATGTCAGTTTCCAAACGAGCTCCTACTTACCTGAAAGAACAATAGCAGGGGGAACAATTGTAAGAGTGCTACTTGCACATGTGCGGAAATAAACAAATGCGCACACACACAACGATAGATGTAATATGCATACATATATACGTATACTTGTATTATGTATTGACCCTGAACATTTGCAGTCAAGTAACCCCATCAGGAATCACCTGCAACACCACAGCAGGACCGTGTGCCAGAGGATGAGGACCTTAGTGTCAATCGTTCCTCTTGAAGGCATTACTGAGGTTGCTGCAAAACTGCGGGATGTTTCTGCAGCTGGACCTGTGGTTGGCTGGATGGCAGACCCCAGTCTCTACTTAGTGTGTCACAGCAGTAGCACATGTCAATGCTTTTGCTTCCAACTTGGGGCCCCAGCAAATCACCATACCCATCCTTTCAGAGCAACGTGGAGTCTTCAGTCAAAGCCAGGGTAAGAATTTGCAGGGTGACAAGGCGCCTGTCTGCAGGGCTCGTTCGCTCGATCCTAACGTCAAAGTTCTTGCAACCTTGGTTTTGAAGGTACATACAAAGGTTACTGTTGTGCAGTTGTACAGGTAAAACTTGAAGTTCCCAGTTGCCAAAGCTGCAAAACCAAACCAAAGAATATCTGGAGCTTACAGATCTTGCAGGGGGCCCAAAAGCAAAAAGCAACAGCTCAGATCAGCTTTTGCAGCAGCTTTTTCCTTGCTAAGTTGCAAGAGGTGCCCCTTGGTTGCCATCGTGCCAGGGTCACAGTTGGCGATGGCAACCGCAAGCCTTTGCGAGCCTTGTGCTGTCCAAGGTGGGTGAAGGCAGTGGAGAAGGTGATGATGATGATGATGAATTTGAAGATGCAAACGGAGATGAAGATGAAGTCCCCCTCCCAGCTCAATAAACACTAATATATTGCGACAATCAATCAATGCCTGGACCAGCTAAGTCCGTCACATTTGTGGATCCTCCAACTGAAATCACTCGATCACCAACCTTTGAATGATTTCTGATCAAGCCCAACCACTCGTTCAGAAAAGGCAATTTCCGACATTTCCCAACCTCCAATCTTTGGGAACAGCATTGCCCCTGCAGTTGGCATGGCAATCCATCACACATGTCTGAAGCTATACTTGAGTCTCAAAGTTTTGCTTCAAATCCAAAAGACATTTTGGGAAGGAAACACACTTCGTGTCTGTTGGTTTCAAGTTGACACAAGGAGTAGTCTCCAAGATCTTCCAAGACTTTGACATCTCGGTTCTGCTCATGTTGCAGAAGAGTTCCAGGATCTTTAAAAAGTACAAAATTTTACACACGTTCCCTGTAGCCTTGGACATACAGCTCTGATTCCACTCAGCAAGCCGTGGACTGACCTGAACAAACCAACACCTTCCGAAGGTCATGATGACTTAATGTTAAAGGTATTTGGTTTCTCTGATTTCTGGATAAGAAGCATCAAAAAACATGAAAAGATATTTGTATATATATCAAAGTGCTTACTAGATCAATGATTATAACTGCACCAATCTCGCAAACCTTTCAACTATGACTCATTACTCTTCAGCAAGCTAACAGCCTGAAGAACCTCCAAGGCCACTTTGTCGAGAGCAGGTCCTTCCAATCGGAAGTTGTACTCGAACTTCTGAACGCATGTTTGATTTGATGACTTGATGACCAGCCTGCTGATGAAACTTGTGGTGCTCCCAATTCGGCAACTTCTTCCAGCACCATGTCTTGCAAAGAGATCATGCCTTGTCAAAGCATTTTAGAATTTTGGTTGGCAGAACAGGAGGACACGGGACAAAGCTTTGTTTTTAGTCATCATTTCATGACCAGTGAAAAATGATGCGAAAATGGCCTGTGATGCGCTGCCAACACTTCTCAATCTCCTCCAATGACCGCGAGATTGCAACAGTCAGCGTGACCTCCTGAATTCGAGTAGCATTGTTGTGAAGCAGCGCCAAGAACGCACACATGACAAAGATCTGTCAACTGAAGAATCACACATTGGTAAATAAACCAAGAAGCCTATAGTCTCTTCACCATTAGGCACAGAAACATCAAAGCAAACCCAAATCGCACAGCTGCAGCCAAGCCACAGCACTTTCCTTCAGCACTTGGGCCATGAGCCTGCCATCTCTGCAAGTCTTACCGTTACTCGTGACCTTAGCTTTTCATTGCAGCATGTGTTGGGTGTGAATCAAGAAACTTTTTGGAAGGCAAAGCAAGAAGATGCAACTGAAACGTCGGACATGAAAGCAAATCAACTTGAATTGATGTCAGGCTAAAAACCCGAAGTGTTCCCTGACTCGCTCGTTTCACCCGGGGTCCTCGCTGCAACAATACGATCACCAGTCCGGACTTGTTGCTCGGACTGGAATTGCGTTTGGTTCCAAGTGTCCAGGAGACTCAGTGTGTCAGGGCAACCAAGAATTAGACCATTTGCCAAGCATACTTCATAGTTGACTGCATATCACCAAGGCTCAAACTCACCTTCAGAAATTCCTTGGTGTTTTTGATGTTTGATGTGTGTGAAGACTGCCAAAGATGCAATCAACTTGCCATCTCCAAAATCTTTCTTAAGGTCATGACCTGTGATTGTTGCATAGCCTCCTTCCGCTCTCAAGGCAAGGCCCAGTTTCTCATTCCCAAATTTTTGAAGCTTTACCGTCAGGACGGGAGCGGCCTCTGCATCTGTGAAAGCTTTCACCCTGTGGATTTGCAAAGGTCACCCAACTGGCACCTGTTTCAGGGCATCCTGCTCCGTAGGAAGGCCTCCGCAAATAGAGCCTTGGAAATTCCATTGGGAGTACACAATGCTGTGTCTCAAGAGGTCTTATCAGCCGAAGCCTCGAGAATGAGAGCAACTACGAAGCTAAAAAGACATGACATAGCCATCTCCTTTTCAGCTTCTCACCAAGACTTCTGACAATGTACACCACCAACCTTGGAACAGTTCTCTAATATCAAAGCCGCTAGGGGGCTGTTGGGTTGCTCAAAAACAGCACCGGCCACAGCCCTCTGAATTTCCGACTGGCTCACAGCTCTCGTCATATCATTACGTGCAAATGAGGCGCACGGTTGCACACACTACTGCACCAAGAACCATCACTTTCTCCTCATTGTCAAGCCTGCCAGCTTGCAAGTCTGAGCCTTTCATTCCTTAAACCTTTCAAAAAACAAAAAAAACAAGCAAAACAACGAAGGTGGAAGGGGACCAATATCTGTAACTTTGCCTGTTGAACTGCTCTACGATCGCGTTTGTATCCATGGCTGCTGCACGGCCGCAGTAGAACTGGTACTTTCAAAGTTGATCAGAAAAAAAGAAAAAAATCGGTTGTCAACCAGTGCAAGTTGTAGCAAACATATATACGAAAAAAACAATGCTTCAGTGAAGGGCTGTGTAACACACCATCTTCGGGCCAAATTTACCCCAAATCAAACTTTCGATAGAAATGCACGAGATAGGTAAATCCAGGTTCTCACCTATATAGGCAGTATGTAAGGCCTATGTAACTGAATCCCCCACCCCACAACATCCTTATAAAAGACAAAACCTCCATATGAGGTACCTGAAATTTTGGCAATGTATTGTACAAACGCTTACTCAAATGCTACTGCAAACTGGTATGTTCATCAACTGCAAGTGCACTATCCCCTGGCATGCTGAGCACTCTTTTGGGCAGGGCTTCTCCTTCTGCATCGACCTTAAACTCGGTTGGCTGTGCTGCTGTGCTCTCACTCTTGGCCTGGGAGGCTGCGGATGATGTCGGAGTCTCCAGGGTCAGTGATAGAGAGGCAGCTCACGCGATAGTACCGTCCACAGGCAGTGCCAAGCTCATTGTTGTCGCCATGGAAGTGGTGCACACCGGTCTTCGCGAGCATGGCATAATACTCAATCTCACTCTTGCGCAAAGCAGGGCAGTTGTTGGAAATGAGGACAAGCTTGGATTTGCCCTGGCGCAATGTCTTCAAAGTCGTTTTGAGTCCCAAGCAGTACTTGCCACTCTTCATCACCAATTGCAACCGAGCATTGATGGAATCCGCCGACTTGGAAGCCTTGGACTGCTTCTTGGTGGCCATGGTGGGAGCAGGATGCGCAATCTCAGAAAGGCACCTTTGAAGGGATTACCTGCAACAAGCCTTGAAGCCATAAATTGTGCGGGCAAACAAATGCAAGAGCCATGCAAACTTGTGACATGGCGTCTGATTCACCAAAGTGCTGGTATAAGCGATCATAAAACGGTATCAGTCAGCAGTTTCTAGGCATTTTTGACAAACTCTCTCTCTTCTCTCTCTCTCTCTCTCTCTCTTTCTCATGCTCCCCATTCACTGCTTTCTGTTTGCAAGAGAAAGAACTGGACATGAAAGAATCAAGATTTGATTTTTCAGGTGGAATAAGAGCTGCACATGTGTGCAGTGATAGTGGAATTGCAACATGTGGGGATAACCAAGTCAATCTTTTGACTGCTTGACATTTCAAGATACCAAATCGATGTTTGATAGTGTGCTCAAAGAACGCAGTTGCATCTATTTATATATTTATCGGATGTCATTCTGAGCTGCATTTTGCTGCATTTTGCACCCTGCGATTGCATCGAATATCAAACGCACCGCTCAATCTGCGCTTGCGCCTCAACTGCAGCTGCATTGGGATTGGTGGACAGGTCGCTCAATGCCCAAATTTTGAGACATTCTTGAGATGAACTTGAAGAACAAAATGGCAGCAAAAACATTGGCCAAAGGGCCTGTGCCATTTCCATGCAATTCAAATTCTTGCCTGAAGCCACATGCAGATTGGGCTGATTGCGCCTTGGCAGGTAGAGAAACACTATTGATCTTGCGTCTCAAAGAGTTTAACTTCCAAAATCTTCCAACACTATCAAATCTACATTATGTCCCGGATGGTGTTGTCAGGCACAGTATGTGCTCCGGAACACCTTGGACATGCTGTTGCTCAGAAGAGAACCATCACTTTCTCCTCATTGTCAAGCCTGCCAGCTTGCAAGTCTGAGCCTTTCATTCCTTCAACCTTTCCCCCCCCAAAAAAAGTTAAACAACGAAGGTGGAAGGGGACCAATATCTTTAAGTTTGCCTGTTGAACTGCTCTACGATCGCGTTTGTATCCATGGCTGCTGCACGGCCGCAGTAGAACTGGTACTTTTAAAGTTATTGTTCAAAATCAAAGCTTTCAACCAGAAAAGAAGAAAATTAATCGGTTGTCAAGCAGTGCATGTTGTATCAAACTCATGGAAAATCAATACGTCAGTGAAGGGTTCTGTAGCACACCATCTTCGAGCCAAATTTAACCCAAATCAAGCTTTCGAAGGAATGCACCCTCAATCAAAACAAGAATCCAATCTGCCACCATGATCCTCACTTGTGGAACCCTAACCG
The DNA here is from genome assembly GCA_000507305.1 of Breviolum minutum Mf 1.05b.01. Classification (NCBI taxonomy): domain Eukaryota; class Dinophyceae; order Suessiales; family Symbiodiniaceae; genus Breviolum; species Breviolum minutum. The sequence continues at coordinate 14,444 of DF242595.1, forward strand.
AAAGAAGATCGGGGCTGTACCAAGCAAATACACTGCAACTCACCATCATGTGGTATACCACACAGGTGCAAATATTAGATATACACGTATGCATGGTCAAGCAAACATATATCTGCCTACTTCTATCTACCGTATATAAATACAGGCTTGCATCAATCCAAAGGGTAAACCGGTTGCAAAATAGATGCAAGTGATTCTGAAACATATTTTTGGGTGCAATTACGAAAGGCCAGGCAGGGGTCATTGCATTATCCACTGGCATGCTGAGCACTCTTTTGGGCAAGGCTTCTCCTTCTGCATCGACCTTAAACTCGGTTGGCTGTGCTGCTGTGCTCTCACTCTTGGCCTGGGAGGCTGCGGATGATGTCGGAGTCTCCAGGGTCAGTGATAGAGAGGCAGCTCACGCGATAATACCGTCCACAGGCAGTGCCAAGCTCATTGTTGTCACCATGGAAGTGGTGCACACCGGTCTTCGCGAGCATGGCATAATACTCAATCTCACTCTTGCGCAAAGCAGGGCAGTTGTTGGAAATGAGGACAAGCTTGGATTTGCCCTGGCGCAATGTCTTCAAAGTCGTTTTGAGTCCCAAGCAGTACTTGCCACTCTTCATCACCAATTGCAACCGAGCATTGATGGAATCTGCCGACTTGGAAGCCTTGGACTGCTTCTTGGTGGCCATGGTGGGAGCAGGATGCGCAATCTCAGAAAGGCACCTTTGAAGGGATTACCTGCAACAAGCCTTGAAGCCATAAATTGTGCGGGCAAACAAATGCAAGAGCCATGCAACCTTGTGATATGGTGTCTGATTCAGCAAACTGCTGGTAAAAATGTCAGCTCTCTAGGCATTTTTGACAAACTCTCTCTCTTCTCTCTCTCTCTCTCTTTCTTTCTCATGCCCCCCCATTCACTGCTGTCTGTTTGCAAGAGGAAGAACTGGAAATGGAAGAGTCAGGATTTCACTTTCCAGGTGGAATAAGTGCTGCACAGGTGGGCAGTGATAGTGGAATTGCACCATGTGGTGATAACCATGTCAACCCTTCAAGATATCAAATGTCTGTTTCCCAGTGTGCTCAATAAAAGGCGTTGCAGCTATATATATATCTATATATACATATATCAATACAATCAATACACGGATTAAATATATATATATATACATATACATATATGGATTAACTATATATCATATACATATTTTTGCATTTCATTGCGGCAGACTTCGTAGCCATAGCTTGTTCAAGTTCAACAAGCTTTTGGGAAATTTGTGCACCTGTCGCGGCCAATTCTGAGCTGCACTTTAAGGCGTTTTGCTCCTGCGAATGGGACTTCGTGTTTCGATCTGCCGGGGCGCTCAACCAAAAAGGTCCCAGCGCCAAAAACCTCACACCAAAATGGTTTCCGCAACAAACTGACAAAACACATTGTTGAATCTTACAGGATTTGCAAGAGTTTTGTTAATGCCAGTGTGTTCTCATGCTGCAAGATTCGCTGGGCTTAAGAGCCATGCAATGGAACATGGCGGCTGGCGGCTGCAGACTCGTTTTCTAGCGGTGCACATTGGCACCAGGTTCATTTGGCCAAGGCTGTGCTGAACAAATCTGCTGCGAAGAAACGTCAATCTGATTTCACCGTCACGATCTTCACGTACACCAGGTCTGTGTACGTGTTCACCTCCTCTTCGTTCACCAACTCCTCTACGGACTTCAAGGGGATTTTCTTCCACCAAAAGGGCTCTCCCTGGCATTGATCCTTGCCTAACTTGATGCATTCAATGGGTTTCTTCTTTTTTTCCTTTTTAAAAGTGAAATAGTGTACGAATGTCTTCCCAAAGGAACCCTTGGATTCCTCTGTCAATCTCTCGCATTCTTCTGGTGCTGCAAAATATTCAGGGCTGCTGACATTGCAGTCCCCAACTGCTGGATGAGAAAGGATTTCCCAAAAGCTTTCTTTTTCTGTCACCATCCACGACTCTTGGCATGTTTTCATGTAGGTGGTCATGAATTTTGTTGGGCATGTCTCGCTAAATTCGCCAAAGTGGCAGGTGTCATTCTGCAGCTTCACTTCCAGCAGTGAACTCTCCCCACCGTCGAACATTTTTGAGAATGGTACCTCTCGAAAAAAGCCACGACGTAGAAACTCCTCGCCAACGTTCTTGTGCTCCAGCAAAAAGTCCATGCTGACTTTGTCTCCTTCACGGACTCCTGCTTCTTTGACAAGCTCGAATTCCTTTTTTATCCCCTTGCCCCTCCGGACTCTGGATTTCTTCTTGGGAAGCTGAAACTTGATCCCAATTTGTGCTTCTCGGGCCCCCTCCTTGGTCCACACCAATGAAGAATTTTGGCCAATCAATACCTTCCCGACATCGGTGCCACTTTGTTCAACTAGATCATATTTGGATGCTGCCGTAGCCAGGCGGCTGGGAAGCACGGCATTGCACATGTGCTCACGTGAGGAGTTCCTGAGCACATTCATCTCGGCACAGCATTCGAGATCCCAATCGACCTTCTCCTCCTGTGTAAAGAAGGGCCACAAGGTGCAAACACGTCCGTTCCACCCGCAGGACCGTGCACAGCATCCAAGGATTTCGGCCTCCACGTGTTGCACCACGTGGTTGGCACAGGTCTTAGCGAAAGGCACTTCCTCGCCCACATCCTTTGCAAGCTTCTGATCCTCCATAGCCATCATGCGTAGCAACTCGAAGCATTCGTCCTGGCAGACATGGGAGAGCGCATGTTCCCAAAGCTCCTTCTCCGCAGGATCTGTGGCATCTTGTTTGACCGGCCTCATTCGGCCGTATTGGCGATCCTTTTCGCTACCTTTTTCGGATAGCTGTGAAGATGCGTTGGCCCATCGAGCCTCTTGGGCCTCTGTTGCGTTTATAGTACCCGTAAGGGCGTGTTGGCATGGTTCCAATGTTGCGTTCAAGTTTTCCCTGTGCAAGTCATCAAAAAACGCCTTCCCAGCGTCACCGGCTGCAACCAACTTCTCCTCCAGCAAGGCCGAACAAAAGCGCAGGGCAGATGCCTCGACGGGAAGCGTCAGGTTTTCCACATAGTCTTCCATGGACAAACACCGACACTCAAGAGAGTCCTGTATGGGATCAAAGGCTCCGGGCACGTCTCCGCCCCCAAAGTGGCCACATGCACGGGTAAGTGGGCGCTCAGCAGGGCACACGCACTTGAGACCAACACCGATCTTAGCACCAAAATGCTCACATAGATCTTCCAAGAACTGTCGCCAAGTCGCACAACGACACTCAGGCGAGACATCTGTGGGGTCGAAGATTGGGGAGCCCTGGAAGTTGTGGTTGCCACACGCGGGGTTGGGATAGAGCTTTTCAGGGCAAATGCACCTGCCACCACCATAGTCCTCACCACCGAGCGTTTCACATATGCCTTTCGACAAACTCTCTTCCTCCAACACTGATTGCGATGCTTGTGGCGGCCCGCGCATGCCCTCCATAATCTCCACCATGAAGGCCACAGCCATCATGAACATCAGGCGGAACATTGCCAAAACACTTCACAAAAAGAACGTGTCACTGTGCAAATAACAGAGAGAGAGAGAGAGAGAGAGCTCATGTTTGAGGCGGGCTTTAAACCACACACCTGTCATCAGTTGATGTCGTCAATGCAGTCTATGCAGTCACCAGCATGACCCAAAAAAACGACAAACTAAACTTCATACCAAAGATCACATCAAAAATAATCAAAAAACCATGCACACACACTTATATATACTGTACAAAAAAAAAACATCAATCCCACCAATGGATAATATGGAGGCAAACAAAAAACACCAAACATATTCGACATATTGATTCACATAGTTACATCACATCCGCCCATTCAAGTTGGAAAACAAGTACGAGTACCAGTACGACATCCAATTTTGGTATTCCACTCAAGGGCTTGCGTGAAGCCATGAAGCAGAATGACTCAAAACGTCACAAAACAAGTATTGTCAGGAATGACAATGAGCTTGAACAAACCCCACCAGTGCAGGCACCTCCAAGCTTGTGCCCAAAGGCTTCGATTCATCATGTCTCCTGGTCAGTGGAAGCATCTGAGAATCCCAAAATTGCGGATCGAGGTGGGCAGGCAAATCGAGACCAGTCGGAACACAAGGCTATACCAACTGTTACTGAAAGTTTGGAAGGTTTTTTTTTTGCAGCCCGAACATACGATATCTCCTTGTCATCCGACTCTTTCGGCGTCTTTTCCTGCAAGTCTTTCGACATCTCCTTTTCATCCTCGTCTTTTGGCAGTGCCTTTTCCTCCATATCTTTCGAGGTCTCCTGTTCATCCTCATCTTTTGGGGCCTCCTTTTCATCCAACTCATTCGACGTCTCTTTGTCCGCCAACTCCTTTGACTTCTCCTTTTCATCCACCTCCTTTGACGTCTCTTTGTCCGCCAACTCCTTCAATGATGCCTTGCCATCTAACTCCTTTGGCCCACTGTCACTGTCATAGACCTTGCCATTTGCGAATTCAGAAAATTGCTCTTGTCCGTATTTGCTGAAATCAACATTCTCACTCGCTGTACCCATCCATGCACTTTCTTACACGAGTTGTCAGAACCAGGGATCCCGAATCAATCACCAGGGATCATCCAGGGATCCCAGCAAAACCAAATTCATCAGGACGGCTGTGATCCACTTTGTAGATATATCGCCTTGGCAGTCAACTGCTTCTTCCACCAACCCACGAAATTGAGAAGATTCAATGCAAGGGTCTGAGTGGCTGACTGATAGAGAAACACAAAAAACACGATGTCATCACGAAGTGTCATGTATCTGCGCATCAGGGACATTGCTCACTGATGGGCGTCATTGGGTTCACAAACCTCTTACCATGCTGGAGGATTTCCCCATAGTAGCAACAACATGTCTTGAAAGATCTAAGCCGGTAGCCTATGCTTTGCCGTCATCTGCTCATGAGCAATGAAGAACGCATACACGTCATCCTTGCACTTTTGACTCAAAAAATGCCGAGTGAAATGATCAAAGACTACTGTAGAGGATTCAGCAATGTAGAAGCGACATGCGTCATGTTGCGCCATCATTTTCCATGTGCGCCATGCATACCAGCTGCCCTCAAAGTTCTACAGAACATTCGTGCTTGAAACTTGAAAACGCGTCTTTCTTCCAGCAATTGCCTCTAATCGCATGACCCATTGTGAAGGCCACGTAAACCGCCATTATCAAGATCCCAATGGAATGTCACCATGGAATGGAGCGCCTAAATCCACAAAACAACTCCAAAACAACGGAAGACCTCCTGTCTCTAGCCATGTCAAGCCCAAGCATCAATGAATGTATTGAAGAACTTGTAGATCAAGACCCTCCAAGGCATGTGAGCCTCAGCATCTGATGATTTGGCTGGACGGGTGATGGACTATGATGGAAGGAGAAGGGCCCCCACCACAGATCTCAACTTGTAGTTGATGAAAATCTGCCTAAGCTAGGCAGATAGGCATATCAATGAATGAGAAAAAACAAAACCCCACTCTTTTTGATTTCTGAGAGTCTTTGACAGCCGAAGGGACGGCAACATGTTGATGAAGCCAAAACCATAAGCAAAGTCGGCCTCACGAAGCAAATACACAACATCTTCAAACGATTGTCATTTCCCAAAATTCCCCGGCGTGCCATTGAAGAGATTAGCCAGCTCCACCAACTCTTGTAATTGTATTTCGTCAAATTATACCTGATCGTGGCCATGGAAGCAGTAGACGTTTTTTTCACTGGCGAACAGCCTGAGTCTATACTGAGAATAGGGCAGGCAGCAGCAAACCAAAGCGGGGTAGACAATGCATTTGGTGATGTGCATCCCCCTTGGACAGTGGGAACTAGTTTCCCAATCGCATCCAAGCACACCAATCAAAACTAAAAGCACCTTGCATCAATCTCATCAGTTTGCTGCTCAGCTGAAGCCTCAAACAAGGAAAAGTAGACTGATTCTATAGATCCAAACAGCTAATAGCTAACATCAACAACTGTCACCAAACGCTCAGATACACGATGCACCTCTGCAAGCCGTCCATACGTCACCCAAGGCAAAAGGTAGGTCCTTAGACAAGCTATCAGCTATCAGTAAAGGTTTTCTACCTTACCAACAAAAAAGTGATACTTCTGGGGCTGCGACCAGCTCAGACCAAGACGAGCCACTCCTCAATTGATGAGGAAAAATGTCTTTGAGCCTCAGCATCCTTAAGTACTTTTGCAGTTGGTAGAATTTAGATCAACTAAGTGGTTGGGCGAGCATACTTCCACAAGCCGAAGGCTGCCTGCCTGAGCGGAACCATGCTCTCCAAGTACTGTAAGTCTTAAAAACTGCCAGCTGTGGGATGTATAAAATCCGTACTGGGAGCTGGACATTCCCAACTGGAACAAAATCAGCCGAGAAATACCATCAAAGTCGTAGAGGTAAAGGAAAATGATCAGCTCCTGTTTACAAATATCACGGTGGCCTGGGTAAATATGGATATATGATGGGTGTTTCCTTAAATGGGGGTGGTACCCCCAAAACACCCCAAAATGATCATTTGAGTAGGAAAACCAATGGTTTTTGGGTACCATCATTTTAGGACCCCCCCGTATATAAATATAGGGGTAAATAATGTAAATGAAGTGCTTATCCATCTCCTGTAAGGCATCTGTGCCCAAAGATCGACTGGATAATCCGGTGTAGTCATGACCTCACTTTTCTTCAGAGCTGTAGACTATGAAGCTTGGGTCTCTTGAAAAGTTAAATTTGGACACAACACAGATTTGCTGACATGACATGAATCCAGACTTCGTTAGGAATCGTTAACTAAGGCATCTGCGACCTCGGAAGAAGCTGACATCGTTTTTGAAGGCCAACCTCTGCACTTGTAATGTTTACTCCAGTTGCGCTCATTGGCATTTTCGGCATGTCTCAAAGGTCTGAGCAGCAGGCGTCCACAAAGACATTTGCAGAAGACTGACCACCTGAACTCTTAGCGAATTGAGCCGTGAGCTGTGACTTGCAAACCACACTTTTTAGAATCTATCAAAAGCTAAGCCCCTGCCTGCATGATGGCCATGATATGCAGTGGCTGTCTGAACATAAAGTCCTCAAGCTTTGCTTCACACCCATCGCAAACCCGTATGCAGCAAAACGCCAGCTCGCAGTCCTTGACTTCATCGAGATCACGTTCTGTGAGACCCATCTGCATGTACCTTTCACGATGATGGGAGATAGAAAGTTGTACGCCACTTTCTATGGAGAGGCTCAGAGTCTCTAACAAAAAGCACTGGACATCGCATTGAAAATGCCGGGTCACTGTTTCATGGCCTCCATCATCGTTTGGCGCGCGCTATATTTGATCATGCCAGAGAATTCGATCTGAAGACAGGACATGCAACAACTTGTGACAATGCTACAGTAGGCCCCAGGATTTGAGAGCATACTGTGTAAAAATATGGCAAGATCAAGTCCAGCAGTCCAGCACCTGTGCATGTACAAAGGGATCTGACCTCGTCACAAACGCAAAAGCGGGAGAGCAACACAAATGCTGTGCACTTGGGGTTTCAATGCGAGAGAGAGAGAGAGATAGAGCGATCACCAAATAGGTATGACGTAGAACAAACATATAGCATAGCAGCCACGTGTCTTTGCGTACAAATCTAGATCCAAACAGAGACATACAGAGACCTCATATTTCAAGTAGAAAATCGTTGCTTTAACATCGTGCCTGGAGGTGTTCGAATCTAGTGGTATCCAGTGGCGAGGACGTACACCTAGGTGGGTATCTACTTGCTTCTGGCATGCCATGTGCATCCAGTTCAACCTTCGTCTGCCCTTGGATACTCAAGAAATCCGTGAAACTAAACGATGTGTTGGGTGCCAAGCTCCAGGTATCCACATAGAAGGGTGGGGCATAGACCTTTGTACCTGTAGGCCTGACATCCAGGAAACTTCTGCTTTTGTGCTGCTCTATACACTTGGCTGCCAGGGCACAACTGCCGGACATCATATCTGACCTCAATTCTGCAAGCAACTGAAGAAGCGTCAAGTTTCACAAATTGCAAAGGTATGGGCAACGGGATGAAACAGGAGCTATCATTCGAGCCATGGCTCAATTTGGTTGCAGTGCTTTTCCCAGTTTTTTCTCTTTTGCATCTGAAAGGCATCACGCTCCCGCATAGCAAATGGTTGCCCGTGCTCGAAGACCATTTCCTGGATCAGCCATTGCTTCCAGTTGCAGCCAGCTTGGTATAATTCGGTGCCCTGGCCTTATACAGCAATGGTGCTGGATACCTCTCATCGTATTCCTGAATCACCAACACGAAGGAGAAAACAAGAGGCACATTGATTCCACGGTAGCTGCGCCTCTGAGTCAGCTGCAATTTCCTGACATAGCTATGGTTGTATGATCCCACCAGCATGGTCCCAGGTGCAGTTTCAGCATGACCAACGAACAGTGGCGAGGCACCAGCAGCACTGAAGGGTTCAGGTGTGGCATCACTGGAGCTGGAGCAAACTCAGCTAGGCTGTCTTGCAATTTCACAGCACCCGTGTTGCGGAGCAACGTGCAGAATTGAAGACTTGGGCTGGCGAGCTTTTCAATTTCTTCAATTCACACCAAGGACCAACAACTCAGAGAGGAGCAAAGAGTGCTGATTCTTTGCCAGCTTGCTTTGCTAAAGAAACCTTGGCTACACACGCATAAATATCTGATTTGCTACAGTTGTACGCTACAGTTGTACTCCGTGCCTGGTCATAGCTGATCTTCAGAAGGCCAGCAATGAGAGAAACAAGGCCTTGGGCTACCCATCTTGAGAGAACTATGACTAGGACAACAGTATTGCAAGAAATGCCTCTGGATTACGGCACCAAGGCAGAAACAATGACGGACGGAAGCCAAAAATAGTGAAGGCCTTTTGTCGGTCACAACACGGATCTGTCAAAGCACAACGAAACTGACAAATGCCACAGCTGTGGTAGCTTGGCGCAACACTCTGCAAAGGAGGTTATGACGAAAAGAAGTCCAGCCTGAGCAACTGTCAAGTTTTGCATTTTCGGCCTTTTAGAACCGAGGAAACTGCACGACTTGACTTCAAGCAGAGCGGCCCATGGCAGAATTGATCTTGGATATATGGTGAGCTCCCAACCTCGTAACGCATGGGCATGCAAAGGCGGCTTCACGAACAAGCAAAAAGGTTCAGCCAAGTGATGTCCGGGGTCGTGGCCCAACATCTTCCTCTTGAAGACGTGCCTCAGCAGCATACGCTCAAACCCCCCCGTACTGATTTTGCAAACAATTGTTCATTACCAAAAGTGTTCAGGGAAATAACAGCATCAAAAGCTTCCAACATGACATTCTGAGCAACACACTCGGAGGACTCCATGTCCTGCTCCGCCTGGCATTTGACCCTACCAGAACCTGAATGACCTCGGGACGCCTTGCTCGAACCCAGGCCTGCAACAAGTTCCGCTTCGCCTTTAGCACCTTTCAGATTCGGGCAAATGATGGCCAACAAGCAGCATGGACGCTCTCTTATGATTTCTTATTAACTTTTTTGCCACAGAATTCAAGTTTGTCTACTCCCCTGTTTTGCAAGGATATGGACTCAACTGCAACGCTGAACACAATTTCCCGTACTGAGCCTGCGGGAGAAGCTTCACAACTGAGGCCCTGGTGTGCAACCTGGAACAATTATCTTGCGATACAACCAACCTGCAAGTCTTCTCAAATGTTTGACGTTGCCCACACTTCCATGTACGATCGTGCATCATTAATCTTTTTCTTCAACCTGTAGCCTCAACTGGTTGAGTTTCCGGCACATGCTCACTAACCACACCCCGTTGAGGATGCCTCAGGATCAAAATTGTTTCCTGAAACAGGCGGGAGCTTCAGGTTGCTGGGATTCCGGCTGCTTGGCTTCAGTCATCTTTTGAATTTCTCCTTCCAGCCTGACTTGGTAGAATGAGAAATCGATAAAACTAGTAGGGCACTGGCAGTATTAAAAATATAATTAGCATTACTGCCAGCAATGGCAATACAAGTAGTAATACAAGCAGCAGCAGTAGCAGCAGCAGTTTAGTAGCAGCTCAGTAGCAGCAGCAACAGCAGAAGCAGCGGTATTAGTAGTCGTAGTTGTAGTCGTAGTCGTATAGTCGTAGTCGTAGTCGTATAGTCGTAGTCGTAGAGTCGTAGTCGTAGAGTTGTAGTCGTAGTCGTAGTCGTAGTCGTAGTCGTAGTAGTAGTAGTAGTAGTAGTAGTTGTTGTTGTTGTTGTTGTTGTTGTTGTTGTTGCTGTTGTTGTTGTTGTTGTTGTTGTAGTTGTACTTCTAGTCTAGTTGTAGTAGCGATAGTAGTAGAAGTAGTAGAAGTAGTAGATGTAGTGGATGTAGTAGATGTAGTAGAAGTAGCAGAAGTAGTACAAGTAGTACAAGTAGTCCTAGTCGTAGTCGTAGTGGTAGTGGAAGTGGTAGTGCTAGTGCTAGTGCTAGTGCTAGTGCTAGTAGTAGTCGTAGTAGTAGTAGTAGTAGTAGTACAGTAGTAGTAGTAGTAGTAGTAGTAGTCGTCGTCGTCGTAGTAGTAGTAGTCGTCGTCGTCGTCGTAGAAGTAGAAGTAGAAGTAGAAGTAGAAGTAGAAGTAGAAGTAGAAGTAGAAGTAGAAGTAGAAGTAGAAGTAGAAGTAGTAGTAGTAGTAGTAGCAGCAGCAGCAGCAGCAAGCAGCAGCAAGCAGCAGCAAATAGTAGCAACAGTGGTCACTGTCACATTTTTGCTCTCCGCATTTGGACTGCATGTCTGGATCCCAGCTGGAAAAAAAATCACTTGGCAAAGATATTACTGTGAGTCCAAACTGCAAGCCAGGCGTCCACAAAACCAGTCACTTAGTTTGTCTAAGATATCTTCCACAAAGACACTTCAAAAACGCCTCTACTGTTGTCCAACTCTTCAGTTTAGCTCGTTGCCAGGCCTTGCCCCAGATCTCACCAAGAAGCAATGCGCAAACAGCACCGTCTCGTTTTGCCGGACCTAAATTCCATCTCCACGTCGGCGCGTGACAGCACTGATAGCATGTTCTGAACCGTTTGGAAAATCAATAATTTAGGCCAAGGCTGATTGAAGCTCAGGAAGCGAAAGTGGCACTTTGGCCCTGATTTGACATGTTTGAAGCATCGGCAAGGTTGAAGTTGAAGGAGACACGTAAAACCCGCTCAGTTCCACACTGAACCGTGCTCTTCACTTGTCCATATTCAGCCTGTGAACACTATAGCTTCATCTTCATATCGCGCATTGTGCAATACATGAAGGCCCGGAGGCTCAAAGCGTGTTTGCAAGCCCACCCTTCCCAATTCTTCAACTTCTAGCAAGAAGTTAGAGAATGATGTTAGGTTGCTTGAGACTCGGAAGAATATGGCTTATGGCTTATAAGCATTTACAGTTGGAAGACTCAACATGACCAAATTCAACAAACCCAAGACAAAAGCGTTTCTTTTGACCATAGCCTACCTGAAGCCAGGACTCTGAGTTTCCTGCACTGATGTTGAAGAATGGAAGGCTCATCAGCTCACCAAGACCTGTGGCAAAAGCCCATGGGGAACGCAGCACGAATCGGCGTGTCAAATTCACCCAAGTTCTTCCTAGACACGGCATGACCCATGACCCTTTGTGTTGACTTTGGGAAAGCTTTGTCCCCAGTTGAAGCCCAGCCTTCAGTAGTCCACCACTCGAGCTCATCCTTTGTGGTCAGGAATGCCTCAATTCTTTCAACTGGTTCGGGAAGGGCCGAGGGAAAACCCACAAACCTCCACCACAAGGCTCCCCAGCATGGACTTCAACCTTCTCTTCAGGGAGAAACAAAGGGCCTGGACTCTGGATCCAAAATGTTCGATTCGATGCATGAATGTTTGTGAGTTGAGATTTTGGACTTTTTTGATCGTGTGGTCTTTTGGTGGTCGTGGAGCCTCACTTTCATGGCACAGTGTTTGGCGACCTTCGAGTGCGACTTTTCGTGGCGAGCGCAGTGTTTGGTGACAGCCGACTGCCACTTCTTGTGGCAGCGCAGTATTTGGTGATGTTGGAGGGTGTTTGATAAGAGTTGGTGGCCTTAAAGGTTGTCAGTGTTAAAAAATGTTGGTGCCAATCGCAAAAGATTGTTGGGGCAAAAGGATGTCGGGGTAGAAGGTTGTTGGTGAAAGGGTTGCTTGCTGCAGCGTTGTTTGTGTTAGAGGCTGTCGGTTGCAAAAAGTCGTTGACAGACTGGCAGGAGGGCTTCGTGTTCACATCTTTCAAGACTGAAGCCTTGCAGAATTGTTCAGACTTCACATCTTCCAAATTCCGGTGGGTGAGTGGGTTGGTATGTAAAATCAAGCCTTGGAGTTGCGAACATGATGGGTGCTATGGAAAGTGGTCACATTCCTTCCGCTTGCGCACACGCTCCATGCTCTGCACACTTAACGTTCCTTTCGCTTGGACATACTCGACAGAAGAAGTGAATCGGGAGCTGGCATGGGATGTCCCTGGCGCGGTGCCATCATTTCGCTATAATCTCTTCCGGCCTGCCTGCCTTGATTATCCTTCCCCGCACAAAGACATCCCAGACTTCCACTGTATCCTCAATTTCTTATCGCTGGATGGGGGCACTGCAACATTCAAAGCATACGAGCAAAGCTATATGATCTCGAAAGCATGTATGTCATGTTTTGCTTGCTTTTTCACACTTGAATCGGTCAAACTTCAACACCCACGCTGCGGCTGCATCATGCACCAAGATCCTCATTCTTAAGCCATGAAAAAATGGAAAAATCACCCTTGACCAAGATAAGCCGGGAGGACGGAAGCACCCGCTCTTGGAGTCTTGCGGACATCGAGGTGCTTGAAACCTTCGTCATACGAGTCATTCGGGATCTCTGTGCTCATTGTCAATGAGATAGCATGGATCCCCACGAGATGTAGAACTGCAGGACGGTACTGACAAGCATCCTGGCAAACATTTGGACTGAACCAATTCACGAACTTGGAAGCAGAAGCGTTGCAAGTTTATATAACTTCTGCAGGGTGGACCATCCCACCAGGATATAGCAAATGGTAGTTCCAGTTCCCATGACCACGTTGTGCGTCACCTCAGGTTCCGTTTTCTCTTGACTCAAATCAGGTGTTTGAAGACCTCTAAGTATCCAAACAGGACCAAAGGATCATACTCAGCCGCACAGGGGATCAAATTGTATTTTTTGCTGTTTGCTAGTGGGTTAACTGGAGGGTCGCTATTTCTGTCACAACTTTGGCTGTCATGCGTACTTTGACGTGTCACTAGTGCTGTTGAGTTTTCGATTCATTTGCCTATTCTCTGTCCAAGGTCGGGATGTTGGCTGATGACCGAATGTGATTTTGTGCAGAAAAAATGATTTGAAACTACCCTCAATCCAACAAATCACTTACACTATAAGAAAGGCATAGGCATTGGCATGTAATAGGCATACTTCGCAAAAGCAGGATGTTCAACATATCATGGGGCAAGTTTGTCTCAGAATCGAGCCGAAGGTTGACTGTGCCACAGTGATACCAGAAAAGAAACAAATGCAGGCTAAGTACCCTCGTGTGCTTCATCTACCTTCATACTACTGCAAGCAAAATTGCATGACAAATTCCAGCCCAAACGCAGCTGCCCTTTTCTCCCGGAAGAAAAAAACTGGTCACCTTCTGGCCTCTGCTTCTATTTGAAGCCAGTCTCGCAACTCGTAACAAAGAGAATCGATGACAAAGACTTCGGAATTTGTTCCATCATCACACTTATATTGGGAGCCCATGCTGATCAAAAAAAATCTCCACGGACGCACGGCACTTTCAATTGCAGGAGTCCTTCGACACTTGACTTAACGATCTTAGCCGGCCAAGCTTTGCTAGCTCAAGTCATGGTACTCGAAGCGAACAGCTTCACGCGTTTCCTGGTGCACAAGCAGTTTTGGACAGCCTCTAAAACACATTTGCAGCACACGTCATCACACTTCTTGAGACGAAAAAGACCGGGTCCGGCACCTATATTCATCCTGTGATGTGATCTTATGAAAGCAGTGCCTGCGTCGAACATGCAAAAAAAAACACGTTTCTATTTCAGGATGCCCTTCGCATTGTGTCAATCCAGTACCCTCCCCAAGCCATTCGTACATTGCTCGGCTCGTCAGCCTACCTTGACTTTTCGAGGCACCATACTCGTGGCAAAGCCATGCCCTTTCGACTGGGTCTTTCATTTACTTCCTGCTATCAGCATGGCATTTTCGTGGGTTAGTGCACTAAGTAGGAGAGTGAGAAAAAAGCGCGGTCCTGCAAATATCTTTCAACTCCCTGCGATACGATAATGTTGTCATCCTCGCAAGCTCAGGTACTTTGAGACACAAAACAGGGTCAAAGAAGCAAGCAACCATTGCAAAGAGGCAAAGAGCATTGCGACTTCTTGCTTTGATGCATGGTCATGCAAGTCCTTGGAATAAATAAACTGCAGGGGTACTGGTGGTTCCAACGCATGGACAACCACAGTATCTGCGCTGGCCAGCTTGGTCAAAAATCTCTCTGGCTTGTTGTGCAAGTAGGCTTTCACCACAGAGTTCCCCTTAGGCAAGGACAAACATCACAAACAGACTTAAAGTCAAACCATGTCAATACAAAGTATGAAACCATGATCATGGCTGAGCAATCTGCCCCAATAATTGCAGAAACAGCTCGTTTGCTCGCAGTCTCAGCTTCTTTCTTCTTCTCCGCGGAGCCATCATGGCGGGTGGACACTGCCTGCCAATGACAGTGTTTGAAGAGCAGAAGCGACCATCATCCGTTTGTCCAGAGTCCATACTGCAAAAGCACTAGACTAACTATTCATCCAGTCTGTTTGATGATGCAGAAGCCTTGAAGTAAATCTGCTTTGATTTCAGATTTGCGGCCATGGCACCACAGAAACCACAGCTGCAACAGACTGCACCAAGCTTTGGATGCAGGATTCTGTGGTCACCGCACTATCAGGTGCTGAATCCAAAATCACACCTTCAAATTGTCCACCATCAAAATGGATTCACACAAGCAGAAATCCTCAAACTCAACTGACCTATAAACCATTCATCACTTGACCTTCTCCCCTGTCTCACCCAAATATTCAATTGCTACCAGTAGGTTTCAGCGTCGTTTACCCACCGAGTTGCCACGAAGGACATCGTCCATTGCGGGCAAAGGTATGGGAAGCGAAACTTCCTGCTCCTACAGTTTGAAACAATGTCTGCAAGCAGAAACTTTAGAAAATGCCTTCAGCGGATGTCCTCAAAGTTGCAGCTTTGGAGGGCATTCCATGATTGCCTCATGACGCATTTAGATCCCGAAATCCGTCGCTGTGACCAAGATATGAAATTGTAGAAATCCACTGGAACTTTCTGTGTGCATGTTGACCAACCAAGATGCAGCAGTTCTGTCCAGGCGTGCGTTCCAGAATTGCTGAACAAATGCACCTCTGAGACTAACGTAAGATGGCAACTTACAAGCTGAAGCGATGGTCCATTGTCCCATCACCAACAGTACAAAATTGCTAAAAGTGAACTGAATCCATATGCTTGGTTGCACTGTCTATGGCAGGACCCCCGCCAGCAATTTCGGTTTGCCAGAACACTGGGACCATGCATCTGCTGCAGCGCGAATCCCTTCTGCACCTGATCAGCTCAGCTGTTCCGCTGTGTCAAGCAGTGCTGTGTTGCAAGCAAGGAGCATTGGCACCGGAGACCGAAACCTCATTGACACATCCATTTGTGATGTGAAAAATACTATGCTGCTATAGCTGCTATAGATTGGGCCCTTCCCAAACACAAAACCGTGTCGGCTGTCAGAGTTGCTGTCATGCAGCTTTGCTTTTGATTACTGGTGGATACAAAGATCGTGGAGCCAGGAAAAATCTCGCCTTGACATCCAATCATCACGGTGAAAAATTCAAAATGCCACGCACAAAAATGCAAATCACTTCAAGGCCCATGTTTCAAGAGCAAACGAAGATTTGAACTTGATTCGCAAGGTCTCTTCCCACAAGAATGGAATGGCCAAATGCGGAATGCTTCGTTGCAAGCCAAAATCAAATTAGATTTAGATTCTGATTTGAAAGCTTGCACGGGACGCTTGTGCTTTTCAATTCATTCACTGTACAAAGTCAAAGTGCTACACTGATACACCGAGTCACGGTAGAACTCCAGCAGGTCCTGCATGTCCGAAAGGTTGCCACCTCCCCATGCTAGCAAGAAAATCACCTGCATCGCGGGAACGCGCAAGCACAGGTAACAAACACAGAAGGCACATAGAAAAATGCCAGGCTTCTCAGTTCCAAAGGCCGAACACCACGGTGCACCTTTTTTTCCTGTGAGCAGATTGGCTCTCAGATTGCAATTTCTCCAGGTGAGACCCGGTTGGAGACGGCAACTTTGAAGGTTTGAGAACTTTCGGGGTGTGACAAAGGTTTCTCCTCTGCCAGTTGACCATCTTCAGTATCTGCTTCATCTTCCTCATCTGCGGTAAAATACGCCCAAAGGCACATCACAATCGCGAGTAGCAGCAACAGTAATCCAGCTACTCCAAGGCAAAGAGCAAGAAAGTGAATATGTCCCAAAGGTGGGGTTGGAATGGTGGCATGAGATGTGAATGGAGCTGAGCGAGCGGCTGAGACGACCAAGTCTGAGTTTACAGGCACAGGCTGCATGTCTCTGTAGTGATTTTGGGGACATGCCGCTTCTGCAATCCCCAACTTGCCTTGAGAAGTGTCAAAAACCAAAGTCTTGTGAATGAAGAATGAGGTGCCAAGTACAGTTGTTTGGGACATGCCATTGTCCGCAAAAGCATAGCACCAAGTATTTGCGGCACTGTGCCTTTGGAACATATACGCTTCTGGTGACCATAGGATAGTACTGGTATCACCAGACATGTTTTGGAAGAGAAGTGATATGTTTGGGAATTGGTGAGGTCTTGTTCCTGCTTCAAGCTTCCAGCAAGATTCATCAGATAGCTGGCTTGCACCACAGCCGAGTCCTCCGCATGCTGCCTTCAATGCTGTTATCAGTCCAAAATAGACGTGGTGGGGGAAGTAGGTAAATGTAGTGCCTGTGTCCAACAAAGTCGTTACAAAATCGGTTTCACTACCGATAATCTGAGCTCCAAATCGGAGTTGCATCAATCTCACTCCGAAGTAGCCTGTGTGATGCAATGGCACCCATTGCAATGAGGTGCCGGGCAAAATGTAGCTGCTGTCATAGCCGCCAACGGTCCACAACCCCCCCCAGTCTGCCAGGCAAAATGAAAATACTGCATCATTCACATGCTTCTTGTCCTTGTAGAGGTCCTGAAGTACATTTGACTTTCCAGTGATTTTATGAGGCGCTAAGCCAAGAATACCATTCACCTTTTGTGTGTAGAAGAGTTTCCGTTCTTCCATGTGGCACCCAAGTGATGCCAAAACCGGTCGGTTGTCACTGTCAGATCCGTTGAGCATGACCAGGTCACGGAACCAAATGCCGACAATCTGGCTGCCCTCTGTGTATTGCTCAATGTAGCCACAATTATCATTTACACATCGATCACAGTCGAAAGCACATTTTACCAGTTGGCTGGTATTTGAAGCTTTTAGGTCAAAAGGTTTTTCTAAATGCTTTCCACAGTGAGTACAACCAACACAAGGGAAGCCACAAAGACCACTGCCGGTATCGATAATGACTGAGACTCTCTGAGGTGGTGTTCCAACCAAAAGCTCTGCGAAGTAGTATGCAAAAGCATTGATATTTCCAAAGAGCCGAGTTCGCTCAATTTGATCGGAGACAGGATCGGCATCCAGATATTCAAGTGCTCCTGCCATGAGAAAACCCAAGGAACATAGCGCCAAAGACGGGCGGACCATGGCTTTGGCTTAGGTCGCCCAAAAAAAACTGTTTCGGGCTTCAAGTTTCAATGTCAACATGAGTGCGGTGTTTGTTTCTGTAGCCGTGTGACAGTCTTCTGCTCACAGTCATCTTGCTGCTTTGTACCTCCTGGCTTCTTGTGCTTTGGCTGAGGTTTCTTCAATGCTTGTTCCTGGCTCCCAAATTTGCCTTGGAGGCAGTTTTGCGCGAATTCTTGGAGCCAAATTCATGGTCATGAAAGCAGGCATGCAGACGAGAACTTCAAGAATATTCAAAGCTGCTCGCAGTAAACAAGTTCGTCATCGTTATTTGTATTTTGTAAGCTTGACTATCAATCCAACAAAGCAACAAGCACCTCCGCGGGCATGAAACTCTACAAGTAAGCTGAACATCAAACATGCATCACAGCTATTGGCACCTCGCTGCTTGGCGGCCCAGGTGGAACATCGACAAACGTGGCATTCTTTGAATTGGCACCTCGGAACAAACAACAACAGCAGCGCATGCGACTGCACCAAGGTTCCGTCCAAGGTTCTTGGATCGGCCAAAAAGCCAAGGCAATCGTCAATCATCAACCTTGATGAGTCTGAAATTGCAAGGTTCCTCATAAACAAGAGTGATATAACTTGATATAACTTAAGGCCCAGGCCCTAAGACGTTGCTGCAAGCCTGCTACATTTTCCCAGGAATGAACGAGGAAATTGTTTCACACGGCAAAGAGCGAAATAAACCTATATATCATCCGAAATGAACGTGACGATCTATACAGGAATTGCAACTTGTCAAATGCTTACAAGTAGCATCAAGCAACGAACAGTAGCGGTGTGTTTCCAAACAGGAACATTAAAGCCAGCTCAGGAAATTGCTAGCACTTTCTTTCCTTCATCACCTCTAATCAAGAATCACTGACAGTCAACTGTGAATAAATGACGGATTCACGCAATATCATAAGAAGTCAAAACCCTGCTGACCGCATAATTCATGACCCTCATAACTGATAACTCTTTAAAGGCCGGCCATTATGCTGACTGTGGTCCCCTTCCCATAAGTGCTCCTTGCGTTCAAGAAGGGGCAATGCATGACACCACATCTTCAAAAAGTGACCACCTTTGGTCAGTGTAGCAAGACCTGAATAACACCCGTCACTCAAGGCTTTGCCCTCGACTTGAATCCAAAGTGCTTCAGGAAAAATGGGATTGGGAACCTTTGACGCAAAAAATGTCAACAAACTCCAGTGACTTTTGTGAACTCAAAGTCACTTGCGTACTCCTTGCGGAGAGATTCGAGATCATCATCGTCCATACCTCATATGATCGGAAAGTCGCTTGTGCCTCCGGTCGAGGCTGCTGGCAAGCCACCAGGTGCATGTCAAGTTGCTGAAGAACTTGTCTAAATGCTCTTCAATCAAAGATGGATCCTTAACCACGAATCCACACAGCAAACGCATCTCTCCTTAATCTTAAAGCCCTGAACCGCTGTAGTAAGTGCTCCCAAGATGCCATGGGGGCTGCTGGTGAGGAGGGTTTACTTTTTGTCAGTGCTTCCTCTGAACGCAGGGCTGCAAAAATGTCATCCAACGGCTTTCCTTGGCAAGCCGTAAAAGTCATGCCTGCCATTGGTGAGGACTAGATTGGTGTGGATGCTGAGGCAAAAGCTTCTTGCTGTTGCAGGTTCAGCTGCCTTCTCAGCAGTTTTCTTCTCCGGTTGCAAACTGGCATCGTCACCAGGATCTGCAAATGGATCCTGTCAGATCTGGTAGGTTGGAGCCTACTCCGGGCAAAATGAGTCAAATTGATCTACCTCTCAAAACTCTGTGCTCAATATCATCACGACAAACAGCTTGCCAGGCAGCATCAAAAGCAAAAAAAACAATATCATATCCACTCCCTGACACGCCCAGGCAACCCCAAAAATGGAATGTCAGTCCCAGTCATCCATCAGAACTTTGGGCTACTGCGGGCCGCTGTAGTCCCAGCGCAAAATTTGTGAGAAGAGGAATGGTGTGCAATTCCTTGTTTGCTAAGGGAAAGAGGTGATTGAGAAAACGCCCTGCAACCAAAGTAGTACAGCTCGCTGCTGAAACTCGTGATGCGAATGCATGCTGGCAAACCGCTGGAAAGCCACAAAACCAAAAATAATCAGGAAATTGTCTCTTGATTAAAACCCTCTGCATGTTAGAAGGACAACAAAGGGCAAGGTTGACAAGCAAGCAGTCATTTTAGCATCTAACACTCTGATTAATGACATTGACGGATGTGACGGTGCATGCTGCCTGACATGCTTTTCTCAAATCGTGCCAGACGTTCCGATGCCTTTGGCGAACAGAGCCGACACAGTGCCTTCTGTCGGCAGAAATTAAGCCATCTGCCCAAGCTCAAACCAGGAGAACCAAAGAACCAAAGTTCTCAGAATCACCTCTCTGAGACAAGCATGACAGAAAATGCTGAATATCGTATCTATTCAACAATTCTCTCACGAAAGATATTTATGCAAGAGATGTATGGTCATATAATCATATATTTAGAATACACTACGTTTGCAAATGCATGCAAATGCCTTGATAACTGTATAAACAGAAAAATTGGAGGCGGACTTGGTTAAGAAGTTCACCCTTGCGGGAGGACTAAGTTGGTTTGTGTCGGTGCACTGGGCAGGGATTTGTACAAGGTCACTATTGTTTCTAGATCATTGCATCACACTGCCGTTCCAATCAAACTTTCAGCTGTTGGAGGCTCAGAACTGCTGCACATGATGCTAGTGGAGCTTGCGTGGGCTCGCCCGCTGTGGCACAGCCACCAATGTCAAGAAAGATCACAAAGTTTGCGGAAAATCATGTCTGCTTTGACTTTGTTGACGACTGGCTGCTGAGCGTGCCTTTAAAAAAACTACATCATTATCAGCTCGGGCTCACCAAACCTGCTCACGACAAGACAAGGGCAGTTGGTACGAACGTGGTCTCCCTCAGAGCAAAAATTCAGCACTACCAGAATAAAAAGGTAAGCAAGTTGTCAGTCTATCATACAACATGATACAGTCTTCCCTAATTATATATACAGTATATAGTCTTACAGCATTGAATAATCTGTCAAATCAAATACTTCCAATCCGCGACAGTCAAGCAGAGTAGATGCACCTGGAGTCAGGGCAGGAGAACCTCGCAGGATCTCTTTGCTGTCTTTGCCTTTCTTTTTTGCCTTCTTCTCAAGCTTGTCCTTCTTGTCCTGTGTGATGTATGAAACCCCAGGAAACAAGGACACAGGAAGTGAAAAGAAAAGGAGAAATGGCAAAAAGAAAATACCGAATACTGAATCCGATGAAAGTTTGAAATCCGCCTGAATCTGGCCATCATCTGGTCCTTAGACGCACCCAAACAGTCACAATCAATAGTTGAGCATAAGTCCACTTTTGAAGTCACAGCACCCAAAAAGTTTCAGACAAGATCTTGAATGAAGCAATCTTCTGTCCTCCCTCCTTAATGCAACTAAGGATCTTGAACTAGTCGGTGCCTTTTCTTTTTCTGCCTCCGCCAGCTTGTGGAAAAAACAAAATCGATCGTATATAATTATAATTGTTCCAGGCTTCTTAAGGGTCCAAGTCCTTTGCTTACTCTTCCCCGCAAACCTTTAGAACAACCTGACCAGCATAGCTTGGCGCTCGAGGCAATGATTGCATTCGCCGCCTTCTTAATCAACCCAGCGCCGCATTTATGCTCTGGATGAGCGAATTTGCCTGAGATTTCTATCCAAGAAAAAAGCCCTACATCCAAAAAGGACATTGATTCGCAAACATAACATGTCGATTTCATCACTGTCACTGTTCAACATTTTAGATTCTGCCCTCACGTAAGTCTAGGTTTCGTGCATTCATCGCCCAAACGGCACCAGCCCTTTGACTTCCAATGTCGACAAACAACTGCAGTCTTTGCCTGTTGTGTGCTGGGTTCAGGACATGGGAATAGGCAGGCTGGCGCTTGCTGGGTCAGCTTCTGTTGTTCTAAAGCTGAAAGATATCCCAAGCCTGGCCAGGACCTGTGCTATCTGGACTCTGACCTCAGAAGCTGCATAGTGAATCTGCTATTGGTACTGCAACTTCAGGGTGGCTTTCACATGTGCCAATGGCTGCCGAGACACTGCCATCCATGGGCACACCGGAAGCATTCATTCCTCACAGTTTAGTGATTTTGGCCACCGGCGTGCAAGTCCTATTCGTAAGCTAGAGACACAAATCATCTCGCCATACTAAGTTAGTCAGACAGGCACACCCAAGCACAAGCCAAATCTCCTTGTGCACATGGTACAAGATTAGGCGGCACAGGGGACACTGTAGGAGTCAAGGCTGGCCGTTCTCCAACTGTTTGGCCTTCCATCCACTTCTGTGCAACTTAGTACAGAAAGCCATGCAAAAAAATTGCACCACCTTTGACCACCTTCGACAGTAGGGAGTGGCACCTGAAGACCATTGCAAGTAGAGTGGGTCTCCTTCCTGGCCAGCATTCTGGCCCATTGCTGGACCTCCTCCAAAACCTGGAAAAAAGGTTTCAACCGAAAAGCATGGTGAATACACCGGTTCTAAACAAAAGCTATCAAGTGTCCATACCTCATTCTTCCACATCCAAAGTCACAGCCCTTTGCCTTCCAGTCACCGTACCCCTTCAATACGACGCGGACTGTGGTCCTGACCTGGCGGTTTGGGGTCTTCGGATGAAGTGGACCTGCCAGATCTCGACGATGACCTCAGGACAGCGTTCCCAACACTGGAACCTGGACAACCCAACGTTTGATGCCAGCCTGGAACAGGATGTCGGCACCTTTCCTCCAAACAGTGCCTGGAAGCGTCCTGGAAAGTTAGTTTTGACGAAAAGTAAAAATGAACTTATTCAACAAAATGGAGGCAAGTTTTCTCCTCTCTGGTCACCATCAGCTTCGGCCTCATCCTGAGGATGGGTGGATCATGCACTGCTGCCCATTTCGCCCCCTGACAATGAGCCTCACCCCCACCACAACCAGCCTCAGAAGATTCTTCTGGCAATGGAACCGCTGCGATATTTCCCCGCATGGCATCAGCTTGACCTCCACACCAGGAGAAAATTAACAGCGCCATCGAGCTAAACATGAGCTAAACCCTTCAGCCTGGCCCTGCTCCAACAGCATCAAATACATTTCCTTAGTTGCAACTTTGTAGAATTCCAGCAAGGAATGGTTTTCACTCCCCAATTTGGGTTTTGTCGCCTCCATCGGCATGTAACAGGTCCAGATTAAAGCTGACATGAAGTGATGGCATGAGATCGTAAAAAAACTGCCACGTACTCAATTGAAAGTAGATATATATTCAAAGGCTCCGAACGGCATGCCTTCGCAGGCATTTCCAAAACCAGCATGTTGATGCTGCTGTTGCGAAGACTGCAGTTGCTGTGCCTGCTGCAGGTGTTGCTGCTTTTCTCGGCTCAGCCGCCGGTGTGGCCATTGCATTGCAGAAACTTGGTCCTTTCACACAGCGGACACATTAGAACCATTGGCAACTCATCCCATGGTTCTTGTGTATGCGGCATACCATATGCTCAAGCTACAGTCTTCAAAAACTGGTCATCCAATCCTGCTGGCGCAGCTGCTTCACCTGACGTTCAACTTCTTTCTCCACCAGTTGATCCACCTGTCAGGCACCCCAGTCGTCAGAAAACTTTCGCAAGAGGCCTCCAGGAATTTCCAAACACATGGACCCTCTTCATGCCGCCAAGCGACTGCGTTCCTGCAACGGCTGTTTTTAGATGCTGTGACCCTTTGAGACGGGGGAAGGTCTGCAAGCAGAATCACATAGGAACTCTTTGCCATCCAAGATTCAACATGCCCTGCACAAAAGGAGCACAAACCTGCACAAGGGCAGTACAGAAATGTACGAAATGCCAGCGCAATGCCTCCAAAACTGATGAGCCTTCAACCTTTCAACACTGGCCTGTGAGAGCAAGGTGCGCAATGATTCCGTATTTTGCTCAGCTTGTGCCTGTGCCATGGCTTTGCCATTAAGCCTCAGCACACATCTGATTGAATGAAAGCATTATAAATTAAAATTATAACCTTTTTCCCTCTGGAAAATGCCCACGAGAGCGACTTGCCAAGTTGCATGGAACCAAAGTGTGGAGCCTGCCACGCTTTTGGATCAGGCATTCGAACCTGGCAACTAAACAAAATGGAGAATGAGTGACGGAAGTTTTTGTCAATGTGAGGTTCCGACCATCAACGACGGAGAGGGCGTAGGGTGAGCCCAATCCTAGGTTTTGCAGGGACATGGATCACTAGATTGCACGAAGCGATCAAAAGGTTCTGAGAACAGGTCAGGAACAGAAGGCATGGATGGTGTGCCCGTAGGAGAGGACATGATGCAGTTGCTTCGATCAACTGGCTTCTACTAGTGGAATTTTCCAGGTCCAGCACAGATAATGAGCCAAAACACTGCAGGTGTTGAAAACAAAAACAAAGTTCCAGAAAAAGGCTGTGCGTGCTGACCGCATGACAACAATTCCCGCCTTTTGCAAGAGTTAAAACGGCTCTAACTAAGACACTCCAAATGATACCACATGCCCGGTGCGAAAGGAAACAAACTTCATGCAAGGGCTAGAGCAAACTACTGGCAGCCTGCCGATGTACCAACTGATCATACCAAACCAGGCAGCTGTGGCAGTCCCTCTGACATCATGAAGGCCGTTTGGGCAGAATTGAAAAAGATTTCCATCTTAAGCCGTGGTAGTCAATCTTTTTCGATGTATCCACATGTAGTCCCACAGCAGACACTTCTTTGATGAGTTTCTCCATCATGAAAATTAATTCACCACAATGCTTTGCTAACAAGATCAGATCATCCGCATATCTCACATTTGTCAAATTTCGCCGTTTCCAAGATCAAGACCACACAACCACAGTGTTGCAAACAGAGTTTCCATTTACGCATGTTCCAGACTTGAATAAACAACAATGCGCTAATCACATCACCTTGATTCACACAACGATAAATGGGGAATGTTTTCCCATTCGGGGGGCACCATCGTGCCAAGCGGGTATCTTTCGATTCCTTCCGAATGGAATCCTGCTGACATCGAGGGACAGTGACAGTGGACGGTGGCGAGCTGTCAACCCCGGTTCTCGCTCTGGGTTGCTTGTGCAATTGGGCCCTGTTTTCTTGGATGTTGGTGGTGATATGATTGAAGTGGTACACCGTCAGGAAACACGTAAATATGTGGGGAAAAAACCCCCTGCAGATTTGAGGACGAGGGCAACGGTCGATGTGAAACATAAAATTCACATAGCGTGGATGAAATTCAATCAACATAAGGAAGCACTTCTCAATCGCCATCTGTCCTTGAAATTGCGACTGAAATTTTTCGACTCAATCATTTCCCTCCCATTGTGTTTGGTTTCAAAACACTCCCTTTGTTAGCAGCTCAGTTTTCCAAATTGGACATCGTGAGGAGAAGAATGCTACCAGTACGTTGAATTGTCGGTTGGGTTCCTTTTGTCAATGGTGACTGGCATGATGCGATGTCAAGAATGAATCAAAAACTGGACAACGCATATCAAATTTATCCAACGAAATCATGGCCTGCGAGGATTCTCAGGGGCAAATTCCGTTTTGCGGCGAAGATCGCATGTAAACTGAATCATTGGCTAGTTCTTTGTTCAAAATGCCAACGGGGTTATTTTTGCGAAAAAAAAATCCATGTGCAACCTCGTAAGCGCGCAGGTCAGCCACCGGAGCGATGGGATGATCAACCGCGGGCATTTTCAGAAAACGTTTTTCATTCATCATGGACGACCGCTGCCCGTCAAGGGGCTCAATGGTTGTCCCATGAACAAGGTTTTGTACATTTTTGTTCAAATCCATGACGACTGAATATTGAATTGTTTTCCCATGTCTCTCGCCGACCCGGGCACTCCTGCTGACTCGTGCGTGAGTGAATGAGTGCATGCGTGAGTGAGTGAGGGAGTGACTGAATGAGCGAGTGAGTGAGTGAGTGAGTGAGTGCGTGCGTGAGTGAGTGCGTGAGTGAGTGCGTGAGTGAATGTGTGCGTGCGTGAGTGAGTGCGTGAGTGAGTGCGTGAGTGAGTGCGTGAGTGAGTGCGTGGGTGAGTGCGTGAGTGAGTGCGTGGGTGAGTGCGTGAGTGGGTGAGTGAGTGAGTGAGTGAGTGAGCGAGCCCCCGAGAACATATCGAATTGGTCCTCCGCATTTTCTTTGGGAATCCAATATTTTTTGATTGTATTGCAAGTACTAAGGTTTTTTTGGGGGAGGCTTTGTACTGATGCTGCCGTGAATCCCAATGTGTGGGATCAACATTCCGATTTTGTCGTGGACATGTGTTGTACATAGAGTGACTTGATTCAAACTCACGGCCCAACCAGACGGATTTGATTCAGTTTGCGCCTGCGCCCGGAAAGGGCCCGCCGAATGGCTGGGGCGTTTACTTTTTCACGATCCTCTGCACAATTCATTACAGTTCTTCCAAACCCTAATTTGGATCGTAAACAATTATTAAAAAGAGGTTCGGCCTCTTTAAAAGTAGTAGATACACGACTTTTTTTCATTTGTATCTATACGTGTATGTACCACAACCAAACCTCAAATCCAGGAACATGATATATAATTTCAAGTTGATCAAGCACATTGTGGGACTTAGTAAATAAACTTGTCTACATGTATCCATTTACTTTGTTGTGTATCTATTTAGAACACTTATAAACGGATACCTGGCCACCAACCCTGAGTACACTAAGTTAATTAACCCACGTATGCACACACGTATATATAAAGAGATAATAACATGTACTAACTATGTCGGATATGCCCTTGCCAAATATGCATTGGTTCATGCACCACGTATGTTTACACCGATTGCAGGGCGTGATAGCTCGCGCCAAGTTTTTTTAATATTTTGACCTCCCCCCTTTTCGGTCTTGTATTGGATGGGGGTTCGCAGAATTTTTTGGACAAAATTTTCCCAAACTATAAGATTTTAAAGTTTCGGGTGGACTCTGAGTTGATCAATTGATAAATTTTTGAATCCTGCTGGGACCGAAAAGTTTATCAATCGGAAGTTGAAATCAAGCAACCCCATGTCCTTCCTATCGATGAGTTCGTTCATGCTGACGATACATTGCTCGTGGCTGCGGGCCCATGTCGAGCACAAACACACATGAGATGCATTGTAGTAATGGGAATAAATTATGGCTCTGAGTAGATGGAGGATGCGTGTGAGAACGGAGGGGATTGACTTAGAAGATGGTGGCGAACCTTTGCTTGATCTGAGGTTTGCGGACGACATCTTGGTCTTTGCTACATCATCGCAACAGGCAGCATATTTGCTTGATGAACTTGTGGTTGCATTGGCAGACGTCGGTTTGATTTTGAATGAAGACAAAACGAAGTTGCTAACGACACAAACCCAACCACCAAAAGCAATTACGACGCCCAGAGGAGTAAACGTGGCTGTGGTTGACCGAGATGGATGCCACAAATGGCTCGGATGCATTTTTGTCTGGAACAACAAGGGAAGTCACAGACCGGATCTTGAATATCATTTCCAATCTGCATCGAGGGCATTCTTTGCAAACAGAAACATTCTTTGCAACAAGGCCGTGTCCTTGAGGAAACGCTTGCACTTTTTTTTGGGACAAAATTGTTACTCCCGTTGCATGTTTCGCCGCTGGCCACAAAAAGATTTACAAAACCGATCTGGACACTATGGATGTTAATTTTCGCCGGTTGCTTCGATCTGTCGTTGGCCCCCCCCAGCCAAACAAACTGGCTGAACCCATGGCACGAAATTTTACACGATTGGACTGCTCGGGTAGCAAGATATGTTCAGGAGGCTGGCATTTTGACATGGTCGCAGCGGAGCTTACAACAATACTGGCATTTGTGCTCGTACACTGCTGGTTTACCAGACGCTCGATGGGTATCACGAATTTTGGTTTCGAGACCCCGGAATACTGGAAAACATGGGGCGCCATTCCGGTTGTGGCACTCCGCCGCAGAATCTTTCTGCCGTTGGAAGGGTTCGGGTGATTGGAAAACAGCTGCTATGAATACACAACGTTGGTACGAATATACTGCAGATTTTTGCTCGTTCATCTTCGAGAGCTGAGGCGGCCTTTGTTAGATTCCGATTGTACAATGGCGTGTGCCTCAATGGGCTACCAGGGCCAATGCGCCACTGGTTTACAGGTTTCACTCACTCACTCCTCGCCTCAATTCGCAAGAATGCGGGGCATCGCCTATCCGGTGGAACAAGTTGGTCTGAAACTCAACGCCTCCAAGACAAAAGTTTTAACGACACAAACGCAACCACGTTCAACATTGACTACCGCTGCAGGCTTGGAATTGGAAGTTTTGGAGCCCACAATTTCTTATAAATGGCTTGGCTGCCTCTAATCAACCGCCAACACGGGCAATCGACAACACGATATGAACTATCGTTTACAAAATGCACCTCGGGCATTTCAAGCTAACAGATGGATCCTATGTGACAAAAATGTGTCGATTGCTCTATGGTTAATTTTTTTCATTGCAATGGTTACTTCAGTGGTGTGTTTTGCAGCTGGTCACCGGAAAGTGTATGTAGGTGAGCTACGAAAACTGGATGTACATTGCCGAAAATTGCTACGGCGCATGGTTGGACCACCGCCGGATGCCAATTGGAATAGGCCTTCGCATAAAGTTTTGCATGAGTGGCACATCCGCATAGAGCAACAACTGGAATGGAATGGATTCAAATTATGGTCACGTAGATATTTGGCGGAGTAATGGAAATTTGCATACTATGTCGCTGTGTTGCCAGAGGACAGGTGGATCCGACGGGTGTTGGCTTGGCACCCACAACAGGGAAGATTCGGACGGGCATTTTTGCCTTGGGATTCACCATTACAACATTTTGCCCGGTGGCAACGCCTCCAAAATTGGATGTGGACGGCTCAGGACACCGATCTGTGGCAACACTATCCCCACGAATTTTACACTTCGATTTTCATATGATAGCGCAATAGTGCTGGTTTCACACCCTGCGCCCTAAACGGGCTGCCGACTGCATGCAGGCGCAAAGTCCAAAAAAAAAGTCAAAGTAGATGGAGGATGCCTGAGAGAACGGAAGGGATTGACTTGGAAGATGGTGGCGGACCTTTGCTTGATATGACGTTTGCAGACGACATCTTGATTTTTGCTACATCATCGCAACTGGCAGCATACTTGTTTGATGAACTTGTGCTTGCATTGGAAGGGGGCGCTTTAATGTAAAATGAGGATAAAACGAAGTTGCGAACGACACAAACCCAACCACCAAAAACAATTACGACTCCCAGAAGAGTAAGCGTGGCTGTGGTTGACCGAGCTGGATGCCACAAATGGCTCGGATGCATTTTGTCTGGGTACAATAAAGGAGGTCACAGACCGGATCTGGAACATCATTTCCAAGCTGCACAAGGGCATTCCTTGCAAACAGAGCCATTCTTTGCAACAAGGCCGTGTCCGTAAGGAAACGTCTGCACTTTTTTTGGGGACAAAATTGTTACTCCCGTTGCATGTTTCGCCGCTGGCCACAAAAAGATTTACAAAACCGATCTGGACACTATGGATGTTAATTTTCGCCGGTTGCTTCGATCTGTCGTTGGCCCCCCCCAGCCAAACAAACTGGCTGAACCCATGGCACGAAATTTTGCATGATTGGAATGCTCGGGTAACAAAATATCTTCAAGAGGCTGGCGTTTGGACGTGGTCGCAGCGGAGCTTACAACAATACTGGCATTTGCGCTCGTACATTGCTGGTTTACGCGACGCTTGATGGGTATCACGAATTTTTGTTATTGGAGACCCCAAAATCCTGGAAAACGTGGAGCGCCATCCCGGTTGTCGCACTCCGCCGCAGAAACCTTCTGCCGTTGGAAAGGTTTAGGTGATTGGAAAACAGCGTTGGTACGAATATACTTCAAACTTTCGCTCCTTCACCTTCGAGAGTAGAGGTAGCCCATGTTAGATTCCGACTGTGCAAACGCCCGTACCTGCAATGGGCTACCAGGGCAAGTGCGCCCCTCGTTGTCAGGTTTCACTCACACTCACTCACCTCTTCGCATTGCACGTCTGCTTGGTGATGATGATGACGATGATGACGATCATGGCGATGATGATGACGACGAAGACGACGACGACGATGATGATGATGATGATGATGATGGTGACGGTGATGGTGATGGTGCTGGTGCTGATGATGATGATGATGACGACGACGACGACGACGATGATGATGATGATGTTCGTCGACGGTCCATTTTTTACTTCAATAAATCTGTTTTTATTCCGATAAATCTGCGAGTAGGGCGCACAAATGGCTTGGATGCTTGTTATCAACAGTGAAAGCTGGCAACAGAGAAGCTGACTTGGACTTCCGTTTGCAGGCTGCATCAAAGGCTTTCTATGCGAACAAATGGCTTTTGTGTGACAAAAATGTTTCCTTGAAGTCTCGCATCAAATTTTTTCATTCTGTGGTGACTTCGGTGGTCCGTTTTGGAGCTGGTCAACGCAAATCGTACAAATCGGAACTTCGAAAACTTGATGTGCATTGCCGTAAACTTCTACGTCAAGTCGTGGGCCAACCAGGAAACATTGATTGGACTCAACCGTGGCACTCCATTCTGCACCAATGGAACCAACGTGTTGTGGAACAAATGCAACTGAACGGTTATGAATTTTGGTGAAACAGGTGCATGATTGAATATTGGAAATTTGTTCAGTATGCTGCACTCTTGGATGATAACCGTTGGCTGAAACGAGCGCTGGTGTGGAATGCCGGAGGTGGCAGGCGAGGACGATCTTTTGATTTATGGGATGCCTCTGTGACAAAATTTTGCAGGTGGCAGAACATTGGAGAGTGGCAGGTTGCAGCCCAGGACAAAGCTCTCTGGCTGCAGTACCTGCCGGATTTTGTAACATTTATGCATATGTAATATATTTGTCAGGTCTCACCCCCTGTGCCCTAAATGGGCTGCCGCACCATGGCATACAGGAGCAAAGCAAAGTCAAAGTCAAGTTTGTCAGCTCCACGTCGCCGGGGTCGTCCGAAAGAAATGTGGGCGTCCGAAGCGTATACATTGGCAGTGAAAATTAATGAGGGCTCCGGTACGTTGGGCGGTCTAGTCCATGACGCCGCTAAGTGGCGCTCTAAAATTCCTTTTCATTTTCCTTTGTTTTCTATAAAGTTAACAGCGCTATTAGCCTTCCCTGCCAATGTGTCACCGTACACGGGGCGAACGAATGAAAAAAATGTGTCACCGCCTGTCTTCCGCAGGACCGTGGTCCGTCACTTCCCCGGGCAAAAGCGAAAGCGAAAACGAATGCGACCAAAACTCCATTGGCGCCCTCATTCCAGCTGTTACGATGTTTTTTGTGTCTCCGCACCGGTTTGCCACAAATCGCTGCAACGCTTGACAACAACAAGTTTAATATTGAATTTTGGATGGCGATTTTGAGCATGCCACAAGCGTTTGACCGTTCAGTTTTCTTTGGGTGGCCACAATGATAACCCTTCAGACGGTCCAACCGTTGTTAGGTGACCATGGTACCAACTAAGCCAAGTATATACTTGCGGCGAATGGATGCGCCGAGCCAATGGCCAAATCCAAGCGGGTCTATTCAGGATGTAGCTGACATGGAGGGATTGCAGGTTTCGGTTTGTTGGAGGGTGGCCGGTGGCTCTGGCCCGTGCAAAGTTGCTGATGAAGGCGGCGGCCTCCTCGCTCCACTTGCCCCCAACCTCGATGGCAAGCACCATACGGCGGCATAGGTTGTTGAAGACTTCTGGGTAGGTTCTTTCTTTGCTTCGTCGGGCATCCTGCAAAGCAACTCCTGCGAACCTGCCTGCTTGGCGTCTGGGCTGGCCTTCTCGAGCGAAAACGGAATGCCACGGTTGAACGAAATCAATTTTCCAGGTGGTCGCACGACTTGACGTAAAAACCGACAAGAAGTTCCAGGTTTTTGATTTATATCAAAATGTTTTGCAAGCACAACGCCTTTAAGAAATTGTTGCGGGAAATGTGCGCTCTGTTGGGATGCTCCGCTCTCATTTTCCCACGACCCCTGTTCCATGCAAACGTTGCTACAACTTCTTCTGGGAGTTTTCGATGTTTTTTTCCGCGTCCCTTACATTGGGCTCGCCTGTGGCCATCACGTTGACTTGAAATGGTTTTGCGGAACGTACTTGTTTTTCTTAAATTTGTTGATCCCCCTTTCCTCCTGCCCGACGGGCGCCAGTGAGAAAGGGTCATTTGCAGGGGAATCTTTTGGAACCTTACAATGCCAAGAGGTGCCAGGAGTGTGATGTGTTGCTGTTCTCAGGGGGGGTTTTGTGCTCCTATCCATAGATCTGGTCCAATGTGTTTCATTTTCGGGGCGCGACGCCGGCTACATGGAGCTGTTTGTGCGCATGCTGTGGGCTAGATATAGTATGCTGTTCATACCCATTCCGTGCATTCCATGCAAACAAATAAATATTGCGTGATAAATCAGCGATAAAGCAAAACCGTTACAGCTTTGAAACTAAACGCCAGGTTGCAACATTTGTTAACTCCAGACTCCAAAGCATTTTGCGTTCGACCGCATCAATTGGCATGCCTTCTCGATTTTGTTCCCGCACCTTTTTGACCACAGGCTGTTCGTTACGCCGTACTAGTGCCACATATGTCAAGGTGCCCCGCTTCTTCTCACAACCACAGGTTTCCACCCCAGAGTTCTGAAAATCCACCGATTGTCCGGTAACCCGGAGAAGTACGCATAGAGATGCCAATATTGTTGGGCTCCAACTGACTACTTCAAAAACGAAAGTTTTGAAAACGCAACGCAAACGCAACCACTTGGAACATTGGGGATTGGAACATCAGGTGTTAGGCAAAAATTCTTCAAACGTTTCATTGGCAACACATCTGATCTTTTCGATGCTATATGCTTTGCAGCTCGGCACCGGAAAATGTTTCCACGCCACAGCCATCTTGGCAAATGCGATGTCCACTACCGGGCAACACATCAACGCAACACTTTTTTCTAGGTTGTGGGACATCAATTGGGGGACAACCCTACATTAGTGTGTGGTTTGCAAATCTTTTGAATCCTCCAAACAATGTCCAAACATTGTGGACTTACAAAGTGCGTCTCGTTGTTACCCGAACATGAATAGAGGCAACCCAGCTTGCAATGGAATATCTAAGAGGTCGCAAGCGATTACAGATGTTCTTGTGTGAAATGAAAATGCAGACATCGGCCCTCTTAGTGTCACTCAGAGAATGACCCAGATGGAGCAGGGGATAATTGCTATGAAGATGTTGTTCCCCTTGCAGACAAATGAGTCCGACAATTTCCAGAGCGCTAGGGGGTGCTGAACAATATAAGTGACGTGAAGGGAAACCTGAATGCCCGAACGCTGTGGAAGACACAGGCGCACCTACTTTCCAATCATCTAAACCATTTGCATCAAACAATAGTTAACTGTGCATCATACTGGTGGCGAGGGCGACTAATGCGAGGTGCTCCATCCCTGGAAAACATCATTATCCTTGCAACGGATTTCAATTTTGGATTCGTTTTGCTCGGCGGCACGTGCAATGTCTCAGTGTAGGTCTAACGTCGGGCATACTTCGGGAGCAGGGTACCAACATTTTGGTCTGTCTCAAGTTTGTCCACGATCACCCATCGTGATGTCGATGCTCCCCTTCGACCTGTCTGTGAAATTGTCTTGTGAAACTAAAAATCATTGCAATCCTCCAAACATCCAGTGAATGACTTCGTTTATGCTTATGATGCCCTGCTGACGATGGCCTTGAACTTGCAGGGATACCCGTGCACAGAAAAGTTTCTGAGCTGCAGCCCCGGACATCGTCGTGGGCGAGGCCAAAAGGGGCAGCTTCATAAATTGGCATGGGTGTAGAGGCACTTCAACCTACATCCCCAACAGAAGATTCGTATCTTCCAACCTTGTTTCGTATCGAACTTGTTGCATTGCCTGCACACGATGTGGTTTAATAACGCCGGTTTGCAGAAGACATGGGTTTCAAACAAAGTACTACGATCCATCCCTGTTATTTCGCGTTCCGACGTCAGGTGCATTTGGACGCTGCAGAATTGTTTTTGCTACACTTTGAAGTTCAGGCAAGCATTCTTGTTTGCAGTCCTCCCTGACTAAAATGTTTGCCGGCAAGGAAAACATTTTGATTTCAAAGCCCGTCAGCCGTTGCGACCGTCCAAAAAGACTTGCACTTACCCTTCCGAAGTGTATGGATTACGGTGGAGATCACTGAACGGTATGTAAACAAGGTCCTGAACACGGTCCGGCATTTTAGTCCGAATCTCAATCTCATCTCAAAAAGAGGCAATAAGCTCACCCTATTGTGTTCTTGCGTTCCCATTTGTCCGTCCATTTTGGTCAACAAAAGAATATTTGAAATGTAATATTGTTGCACCAACAAAATTGGATCAAACCATTGATATAGAAATTGAGACAGCAGCACGCCAGCAATTTGAGGAACACATCCTGCATCTTGTTTCATGGTTGAAACTGATGACTGCTGTAGAAACATCGCATACGGTGCAAACAGAACACTATTGGAGACTTTGGTGCGTTATTGTCAAACTTTTGGTGAGACACTTGCAAAATAAATGATGTTTTTGTTTTGTCACAAGGAATTATTGATCTTTCTGAAGGCCCTTTGGGTATACCACACAGATGAAACCCGAACCTTCGGGAAAGGAAGTCGATGATAAAGGTGTTGCAAGTGACAATGGAGGTGTGACTGGACGCTTTGGAAATCACAAATTCGAAGCGCAGTTCGCAAATTCCTTCAGTTTGTTCTCGGAACCAATAGTACCGCACGAGGCGGTGCCGGAAGTTTCAAAAAGGTAAAGTAAATATAAATCAACAGAACATGTGCCTATAGAATGGTACTACAAAGTACTACTCCAGTACTACAAAGTACTCCTCCGGTACTACTCCGTACTACAAAGTACTACTCCAAAACTACAAACTACTACCCCAGTACTACTCCGTACTACAAAGTACTACTCCAGTACTACAAAGTACTCCTCCAGTACTACTCCGTACTACAAAGTACTACTCCAGTACTACAAAGTACTACTNTCCAGTACTACTCCGTACCACAAAATACTACTCCAGTACTACAAAGCACTACTCCAGTACTACAAAGTACTACTCAGTACTACAAAGTACTACTCCAGTACTACAAAGTACTACTCCAGTACTACAAAGTACTACACCAGTACTAGTCCAGTACTACAAAGTGCTGCTCCATTATTACTCCGTACAACAAAGTATACCCCAGAATTACAAAGTACTACTCCAGTACTACTCCGTCCTACAAAGTACTACTCCCTACTACAAAGTACTACTCCAGTACTACAAAGTGGTGCGCCTGCCACGAAAAGTGAAACTTGACCTTCACGAAGTACTGCGCCTGCCACGAAAACTGACACGTGACCTTCACCAACTACTGCGCCTGCCACGAAAAGTGACACTTGAGCTTCACCAAATACCGCGCTTGCCACACAGAATGACTCGCATGCTTGATCCTCGTCACATATGAAACGTCATTTACAACGCGCGGAGCAACAAATGTCACCAAATACTGCGCCTGCCACGCAAAATGACAACCCAACATCTGGCAGAAATTTGCGGAAAACAGCTGAAACGTCATTTCCAATGCGCGGCCAATCCGAGCATGATCCGAGAATGATCCGAGACCGTTCCCGCCAGGCGCAACCCGCAGGTTACTTTTCGCGCTCAGGACAAGCATTTGTATTGAAAAATACAACATTTCGCGCTCCGGCTATCTTTCCAAATTTCACCAAGTACTGCGCCTGCCATGAAAAGTGACACTTGACCTTCACCAAGTACTGCGCCTGCCACGAAAAGTGACACTTGACCTTCACCAAGTACTGCACCTGCCACAAAAAGTGAAACTTCAGCTTCACCAAAAATTGCGCCTGCCACGAAAAGTGACACTTGACCTTCACCAACTACTGCGCCTGCCACGAAAAGTGACACTTGAGCTTCACCAAATACCGCGCCTGCCACACAGAATGACTCGCATGCTTGATCCTCGTCACATATGAAACGTCATTTACAATGCGCGGACCAATAAAGGTCACCATCCAAACTCACCAAATACTGCGCCTGCCATTGGCCACCTTTCTCACAAGCACCGATGGTGGCACTGTAGCCGATGACGTTTGGGCTGGCATGTGTTGGAACAATCTCAGTGCGTGCTGCCATTGACCACTCTTCTCACATGCACTGATGGCTGCACTGTAGCTAATGACCCCGGGAATAACCTTCACACTGGACATGTTCTGAAACAAACTCAGCGCCAGCTGCCATTGCCCGCCCTTCTCACAGGCACCGATCCGAGCATGATCCGAGAATGATCCGAGACCGTTCCCGTCAGTCCGCAACCCGCCGCGCAACAGAGGTTCCAAAGTACTGCCCAAGGCCTTCTGCAGACAGAGCTACAGACAGGCAAGGTACAAGGCCTACAAGCAACACACTGAAACACTGCCCGTGGAGGCGGCGTCCAAAGCTCGTTCAGCTAGCACGCAAAACACAAGCTGCCACAGCAAGGGCCTACATTTCAGCAAGACTGGTGTAGAAAAACCGCCTAAATCATCCCGCCCCACAATTTCCAAAATACTGCCCCCCGGGCCCTCTGCAGACACGGCTACAGACAGGCAAGATACAACAGGCCTACAACAAACGCCGCCCAAAGTAGTGCCCTGCGGGCCCTCTGCAGACAGGGCTACAGACAGGCAAGGTACAAGGTCCACAAACAACACATTGATGCGGAGGTGGCAGGAAGACGAGAGAAGAGCAGCAAAGCTACGGAATATTATAGACCAAGAACCCATCTGATTTCCGCGCCGGCATGATTTAGAGCAATTTTTTTCTCCAAGAACATCTCAGCAAGACTGGTGTAGAAAAACCGCCTAAATCATCCCGCCCCGCATTTTCAAAAGTNCCGCCTAAATCATCCCGCCCCGCGTTTTCCAAAGTACTGCCCCCCGGGCCCTCTGCAGACAGGGCTACAGACAAGCAAGATACAAGGCCTACAAGCAACACACTGAAACACTGCCTGTGGAGGCGGCAGGAGGACGAAGCAAGCGCAGTCAAGCTACGCGGAGTACCCCGACGGAGACCCTCTGTTTTCCGCGCGGTGTACAGTCAGATGCGCGCCTGAGACCCCGAGTGACATGTGGGCACAGGCTACAAGCATTCCGTTTCCACCTTTCGAGCGTGCCGCATGCACATGGACACACTGGGGATTTGAGCCCAGGGCCTTCCGCATGCGAAGCGGATGTGATGCCACTACACCATGTGCACCTGGGCTAAAGGTTTCATAATGTCACAATCTGCAAGACATGCCGCGTCCTTTCAGGCTGACTCAGTCCAAAGCTGCAGCTCCTTCGATCAGCTAACACGCCAAAGACAAGCTGCCTCAGCAGTGGCCGCAGAAGTCCTACATTGAGAAAATGGGGGCGGGATGATTTGGGGCAATTTTTTTGGACAAGACATCTCAGCAAGACTGGTGTAAGTAGCAAAACCGCCTAAATCATCCCGCCCCGCGTTTTCCAAAGTACTGCCCCCCCGGGCCCTCTGCAGACAGGGCTACAGACAAGCAAGATACNACATCTCAGCAAGACTGGTGTAGAAAAACCGCCTAAATCATCCCGCCCCGCATTTTCCAAAGTACTGTGCCCTTCCGGTTCCTCTGCAGACAGGGCTACAGACAAGCAAGATACAAGGCCTACAAGCAACACACTGAAACACTGCCTGTGGAGGCGGCAGGAGGACGAGAGAAGCGCAATCAAGCTACCCGGACTAGCTGTTTTCCCAGCGGTCTCATAATGTCACAATCTGCAAAACACGCCGCGTACTTTCAGGCTGACTCAGTCCAAAGCTCCTTCAGCTAGCACACAAAACGCAAACTGCCTCAGCAGTGGCCACAGAAGTCCTACATTGAGAAAATGGGGGCGGGATGATTTGGGGCAATTTTTTTGGACAAGACATCTCAGCAAGACTGGTGTAGAAAAACCGCCTAAATCATCCCGCCCCGCGTTTTCCAAAGTACTGCTCCCCCGGGCCCTCTGCAGACAGGGCTACAGACAAGCAAGATACAAGGCCTACAGCAAGCAACACACTGAAACACTGCCTGTGGAAGCGGCAGGAGGACGAAGCAAACGCAGTCAAGCTACCCGGAGTATCCGAGGGACCATCTGTTTTCTGCGCAGTGTACCCTTTCGAGCGTGCAGGATGTGATGCCACTACACCATGTGCCCCTGGGCTAGATAGAGGTCTCATAATGTCACAATCTGCAAAACATGCCGCGTACTTTCAGGCTGACTCAGTCCAAAGCTCCTTCAGCTAGCACGCGGAATGCAAAAGGGCCACAGAAATGGCCACAGAAGTCTTACATTAAGAAAATGGGGGGCGGGATGATTTAGAACAATTTTTTTTGAACAAGAACATCTCAGCAAGACTGGTGTAGAAAAACCGCCTAAATCATCCCGCCCCGCGTTTTCCAAAGTACTGCCTCCCCGGGCCCTCTGCAGACAGGGCTACAGACAAGCAAGAAACAAGGCCTACAGCAAGCAGCACACTGAAACACTGCCTGTGGAGGCGGCAGGAGGACGAAGCAAGCGCAGTCAAGCTACACGGAGTACCCCGACGGAGACCCTCTGTTTTCCGCGCAGTGTACAGTCAGATGCGCGCCTGAGACCCCGAGTGACATGTGGGCACAGGCTACAAGCATTCCGTTTCCACCTTTCGAGCGCGCCGCATGCACATGGACACACTGGGGATTGAGCCCAGGGCCTTCCGCATGCAAAGCGGATGTGATGCCACTACACCATGTGCACCTGGGCTAGAGGTCTCATAATGTCACAATCTGCAAGACATGCCGCGTCCTTTCAAGCTGACTCAGTCCAAAGCTGCAGCTCCTTCGATCAGCTAACACGCCAAAGACAAGCTGCCTCAGCAGTGCCGCAGAAGTCCTACATTGAGAAAATGCGGGCGGAATGATTTGCGGCAATTTTTTTGACACAAGAACATCTCAGCAAGACT
>DF242596.1:0-20168 GCA_000507305.1 Breviolum minutum Mf 1.05b.01
GTCTGCGGGTGCTTGGCCCGCAAGACAAGTAGCTGTTCTTCCAACTGCTGCAATTCTTTCAAGTCTTCTCCACCCACAACAGTTTCTGGGAGCTTGGACGTTTCTTCTTCCAAATGAGCTCTGGTGTCAGTGGTTATGCTTGCAGAAAAGCCTGGCTGTGGAGCAGACGGCAATTTTGTTGGATGAGTCAGCGGTTCGGAGTCATCATCAGCATGTGTTGGGTCAAATATGGCTGCTTTCTTGCCATGTCCGGACAGCACGTCCATAGCCACCTGTGGCTTCAGCAACTCCTCCACTTTCAATGTGGCAGCGATGATGCGCCCACAGGCAAATGTCCACTCAGCACAAGCTTCCGGCTTCGCCACGTTGTCGGCCAAATCGCGGATCTGCTCAAAAATTTGAGACGGTGAGCCACTCGTCCTTTCTTGCTGAATGACGTTCGGCTGTCAAAGTTATGTAGTTACACGTGATGATCTATCTTTATTCACCTCTATCATCTCTATAGATGTGTTTATATCACTTATTTTTGATAAATATATAAATACAAAATCTACACCTGCTGGGATTACTACAACGCCATACCTGCAGCACACAGAAGATTGAAACCCCCTGGTCAAACTGAAAATCCTGGCGTACTTCAGTATATACATATGTGTACATAATATATATATATATATATCTACTATATTCAGGATATACAAATATATATAATATATATATATATATATATTCATCTTTCAACTGTTTGTGATGTTATAATGCGATATGATATATGTGTTTTCTGCATTTGAACATATCAAAACGGAATGCAGCAGACAAAATACCAAAGTACAGTTGACAAACTCGCACACAAAAACACGAAAATAAACGAACAGTTCCTGATTTCTTACAAATCAAGGATCTCAAAATTATCAGGCTGCACGAGATTCATGATTTCCTTGGCTAAATCCCGAACATCTTTCACATCATCCCAAAGTTTCATCGCATTTTTCTCGAGCTCGGACTCTTCATCGAGTCGGTCGGGCAAAGCTTGTGTAGCTCGGTGTCTGATCACCTTGAACTTCTCAATGATCTCTTCAGCACTCATTACGTTTTTGGCGAAAACAAGCCACAAAACACGGG
The DNA here is from genome assembly GCA_000507305.1 of Breviolum minutum Mf 1.05b.01. NCBI lineage: Eukaryota > Dinophyceae > Suessiales > Symbiodiniaceae > Breviolum > Breviolum minutum. The sequence goes on from DF242596.1 coordinate 1,123, forward strand.
CCGTAGGGAAAGGGAATAAAATGACTAAGTTAGTTGTTAGCATTTTGGTTGGCTGCTTTTGAAATGGCTTCGATTTCCTAAAAGCAGGGTGCGAAATAGGTCTTCGTCCTTCATATCCGTAGTTGACGACTGTTGAAAAAGAAAATCTGCCCAGTGCTTTTCAAATGGGGCTGCTCTTCAGGAAAAAGAGTCAGAATGATATAATAAAGAGAAAGAAAGAGAGTCGAATCTTTTGAAGCTTTGACTTGTGCTAACATGTCCTGAAAACTTTCATTGCTTTCTCGGAGGCTTTTTGAGCCTCAAATTTACGGCAAAGATTCTCGAAGAAAGTCTTCACAGCCAGCAGATTTAGGGCTCCATCCACACCGCCCCAGCCCAAAAAATGCCAACAAATTAGAGGCCATCAACTGCGAAACTTGGTCAACGATCGCGCCGAAAAGAAGACACACTGTGCATATCTTGGCAAGTCTTGGCATGTGTTATTTGTGAAATTGATCTCAAATCTTCCTTCTTTCCACCGAGAGACTCGTCAAAACTCTCTTCAGCCACATCATTTCCCAAGGCTTTTAGTAAGCTGTCGAAAAAGAAACCTCAGTTGCCAAATGACAAACGCTCATTTCTTTCACAAAAATTGTTTGAAGTCTTTGACCCTTTTGACCCTGCCCATGGAATTACATATCATGGTCAACACCCCACCTCGTGCACGGAAAGCAACCAGCTACATGGCCTTGTTGTTTTCGAACTCACACTCAAAGTCGGAAGGTCAGAAATCCATCGGAAAATGGAAATGGAAAATCACTTCAGGTGTGTTTTCTTTTGGAAAAACTCCTTCGTAAGTTGCATCAAACGCCATCGCCATTGAATCTACAGAACCTAAAATAGGGACACTTGCATCCCCACCGGAAACTAATATAGCCCTTCCAAAATTTTGATGCTTCGAAGACGATCCCTTCCTTTTGAAATTGTTCCTCTGCTGGGGACATTCATTAATTTTTTCGGGGATATCAACATGTCCCAAGAAGCAAATTCCAAGTCAAGCAGGTCACCGTTTGCCAATTCCAAGGTTGCCTTTAGAATCAAAAAAGACCTGAATGAAAATGTATATCTATACATATATTGTGCATGTATAACTTACCTCCCGACGACCTAATCTCCAGCAAACTGACTGAAAATCCTGAACCTTTATCCACCTAGGCACACCAACCAATCGCCGGAAAAATCAGCGACGGTAGAGTCCGGGGAAGCTGGTCACGTATCTGATTTTCACCTTCAAAGATGTTTTTCTTGGAATCTCAAAAAGGGAGAAAAAAAACAGATTCAACTACCTGCCAATAAGCTAACTACACTTCGACTATCTTAGTTACCCTGCTATTTTCATCAACCTACAAAAGTTGTGATACCTTTTTTCTTTCCATAAATGATGATATCATCTGGTTTGGGCTACATCTGACATCAGGTCACCAGACAGCCAAATCCAGGTGAAAGGACCCGGAAGTTGTTCTTAAAGTTTCCCTGGAAGACCGGGAAGGCCTGTGATACGTTAACTGTTAACTGAGAGGGGAGAGGATTTTTTCACGTATATATATATATATATAAATACAAATACTGCACCACACGGGCAACATACAAAGAGAAAATGCTTCTTCCAGGCAAAGAAAGGAGACATCAGGAAAGCTTCGAACGAATTTCACGGTAAAGTCCGGGAAATGGTCCACCATCTGCCATTCTCCACAACGATCAGGGAAATGAGAGACCTTTTTCACCTGATGCCAAATGCATGTTCATGGCTTCGGTATAAAGGGACATGTGGATGAAAGATCTGGACCAAGTTCATAATATGTGGCCTCCCGCTCGCTTTCCTTCACTGCACCTGGGATTGTTTACCTCAAAGTATCCTGCAACAATCAAAAATGTTGGTCTGTTTTCGGACCCCCGAAATTTGAGAATATTGAAGATAGATACCCCCAAATAGCCATTGTGAAAGGAGGTACATTTTCCAAACCACCATTTTTTAAGTTTGTGGTATCTATGTCAAATTTCCAAGGTGTAAACTTGGCTAACTGGTCATGGGCCGCTTCTTCGCACCTCCAAATCCGGGAAGCTTTCCACGACCTGCACCTCGATGTCTGGGAAGTGTGAGACCTCTTTCACCTGCTGGCAAATACAAGATGGGAAGCTGAACATGTTTTTTTTGCTCGTTCAAAGTGTTACCCTCCCTGAAACTAACAGTGAGTTTACACCCTGAAAATCAATGGTTGGAAGAGGAAATTCCTTTCGGTTCGCCCGGCCTATTTTCGGGGGCAAAAAGTTAGTTTCGGGGAGGGTACAACTGCTGTTTTCATGTCCACCTCCAACTCTTGAAATTCCCCCCAGCCTTGCCAGCCAAAAAAATCTCTTTGAAGTAGCATGTGCTCAAGTTCGTTCGCAACTGCAACTGTTCCAATGCACACGGCACGGATGAATCACCTCAAGTAGTCGTGGCTCTCGGCTTTTTTGCACCAGCATGGTGGGGCTGCTCAGAATTTACAAGGTTTTATGCTACACTAAATTGGGCCCCCAACATCCCTACATCATGTGATGTGCACCTTTTTGTTCTCATATCACATGAAATGCACTGCGATTTTTTCAGGGAAAGTTAAAGTTGAACGTTGCCTTTCAAAATCACTCCCTTCCATACATTTCTCCACCTGCGACACACTCATCGTCCACTTGAAGCATATTCTGAAGCTCAGCCGCCACGATCATCGGCAGCCACCAACGCAGCATAGCTCAGCGCAAAAGGCTGTGACTTTTGCGTTTCAGTGGTGCAGTAAATGGCACCCCAAAATTTTTGAGGAGATAGATATGAAGGATGTTGTTTCTCAATCAAATTGCTGTCTCAGTGTGACCTGTGTACGCGTACGCAAATTCAACCCTTTCAAATCCAAAATGTGTGGTGCTAAAGCTTTTTACAACTTCCTTTGCACCTTGCCAATGGCGAATGAAAACTGCTGCGAGTTCATGCTTTCTTAAGCAAGAGGGGGACTCAAATGTTGCCGTCATCTGTAAATGTAAATATACACATAGAAAAAGAAATACACATAAAACATAGGATATATATATATAAATAGTATGAAATTTTATAGGCAAAAACGTTACATAGGTTATACATCTACATATATGTATACATATATACTAGATCTATATGTGTATATATATATATATTCAATATAGCATTTATTACATATAGAATGATATAGATCTATACCCAAGTCACAAGCAATTTTTTCCCAAATTCCGCCTTGCAGGTCCCCTCCCAGGGTCCCAACAGCTGAGACTCTCTCAACCCTGGGGCACCTTGAAGCTTCTACCCAAACGACTGGAGAACTCGCCCCAAATGCCTGGTGAAGAGATCCCTAGAACCCACAGCTCCCATTTTCAGATACGAAAAGATTTTGGGATTTTCATCCGGTACGCCAACCATGAAAAGTTGGACCATTTTTGGTGTAGAGATTTCTTTGAGCAAAGTCTTCACCCGGTGGAATGGCTAAACCAGCTGAAGGGGGACAATGCAACCATGGCCTATGAAAGAAAAGCCTGAAATCATTTATAGGCCTTTCCTAAACAGCGCCACTAACTTCTACCCTCTATGTAATGTACAGTGGCTGGTGGGGGTTGCAGACCGTCTGATCATCGGGACATGTGATTAAGAACCCAACAGCTCCTGATCATAGGGGAGTTCAGATGCTACAAAGCCGAATTCTAGCACTAAGCCAATAGAACCAGCTGCTTCTCACAAAGATTTCTAATAGAGAGAGACAGTATTCATATACATATATGCATATATAATCATATCATATATATATATATATATATCCCTTTTTTAATAGGTCACATACCCTGAACTCAAACATTTAGAGTTTTTGATTTTATGTTTCTTATCTAATCTGTACTCCCCTAGATCCAAAAAAAAACATCTCTAGGTTTGACCCGAACCAAACCCCCTCGCAGCAGCACCTGGGAAAAGTCGATCATCCGGCTCGTCCAACATGCGAGCATACCTGTGCTAGGCAGGTTTGGCACACCGGGCACACCTGACTCCACCGAAACGATGTGAAAAAACTCAAACCACTAAGATGTTCACTGGAAAACCTTGCAACATGTACTAAGTCAGCTTACCATTCTTTCCGCAATGCCACCGCAGATACCAGAATCACAGTCCAGGGCGGCTTAGCTGCCAGACACCAATGACAAGGTTTTCCATTGTAATGGTTGGACAAAAAGATATTGTGCCATCCACTATCCAGCACCTTCTCACCCACCGGGGCACCCAAGAAAGGTCCGGCTTTCGGCCGATGTGAAGATCCTCAGTTGGCAACCGAGCTGCAGCCAAAATTTAGACTAGTCTTTTTTGGTATGCTTAGCTCATGGTAAATTCTTGGTTTGGGTTGGTGGTTTGGGATTCACCATTAGGTCATTATGCGGAATTTCAAGAAATAATAGAAGTGGTTTTTTACTCAGGTCTATTTCATTACTGAGAACTTTTCCTTTTATTGCTGAGATCTATCCTCTGAACCATGATTTGTGATCAAATTTACCCTATTTTTTTTGGCCAGAGAAAAAACGAGACATTCCCAACTACCAAAAATACGAAAAAACCAACCAAAAAAAAGAACGACTTCCAACAAAAATCGAAAACTCACCAACCGGACCGGCAAAAAATAACGTCATTCTCATCATTGACTAGTTGGTGGCTTCAACCCATATGAAAAATAGTAGTCAAATTGGATCATTTCCCCAGGTAGGGGTGAAAATAAAAAATATTTGAAATCACAACCTAGTTGACCTTCTTAAAGGTGGATGATTTCCTTGTTGCAAATCCCTTCATCCCGTCATTTTAATAACCCAAGTTGCATGATGACATGGTCCACCTCTCGAAAGCCCTCCCAGCGGATGAAAAACGGGTGGGAGGAAGGATGGGAAGCACCAAACACCTCACACCAAGGCTGGATGTATGATAGAATATTAACTACATATATACATATATGTTTTATACATATATGTTTTATACAATATGAAGTCACATAATTCTATGTGTACATATATCAACAGGCTTTGGTTGGGTGCTTGATGAAAAATTGGAAGTGTTTAACTTTTTCAAGCGGAAATTGTCGAAAGCCTCCCTTCAATCCTTCAATCCTTCCAATCATATAACCTCCCTGGCACACCCATTGACGACGAAATAAGCAGCTTGCACAAATCTTGTCCCTGTTGGCGGCAACCAAAAATGCTAGCAGGGTATAAACTCAGAAGTTTAAGGACCATTTCACATGTGCCTTCCAAACCAGGTTTGTCTTTTGAGAACAGGGTAGTATTCCTAGTAAAAGACAACCCATTTGATCTACAGTTGCAGTTCCAGTATACAAGTAACTTCTTACGTTGTTTTTCATAAAGATCCCTTTTTGCAAAACTCCAAAGAACTCCAACTGGGGCCCCCTTTTTCCTCTCGTGGTGCCTGGGAAAGTCTTGAAGTGTTGCCACTGCCCGTGGCCCAAATCCCCTGCAAAATGCTGGTGGTGAGGGCCCTTGCCTTGGAGAATGTGTTTCCAAAATCACTATTTGGCCTCCGTTTGGGGTATCTATGGGAAAATTTTAGCAAAACGAGGTACTGTGCTCACCAGAAACCGACGAAAACCTCTCCCAAGAGCAGATGAAAAAATCATGCGCTCCGAACCACATCCTGAAACTATGCTTTTTTGGAAGGTTCTCCTGGACAGATTCAACATCTTAGTTGGCAAGCACTAGATCCCTCGCAAGACAAAATACTTCCAGTGATTCACCTACACCCAGTCTCTTTTTCAAAGTACTTCCAGTGGTCTTGTCTTGACCTGCTTGTTTTTTTGGGGGAAGTTAGACTCAAATCTTGCCTTGAAAAATGTCAAAGAACACTGAAATGTTATCAACAAATCACCAAAAAAACAAGTTACCCTCCCTGAAACTAACAGTTCACCCCTGAAAATGGAGCCCTGGAGTCGAAAAGGAGATTCCGGCATTGGAAACCCACCAATTTTCGGGGCTGCGGTGACCGCCTTGCAGGCCGAAATCTGCACATTCCGCAGATTCCTCGAAGTCGTCGATCAGAGGTTGCAGGTTGTAATACTATTGCCATTATGAGGGAGGTGTTGGGGAGTAGCAAAGAATTCTGACACATATATGTACATGTTTATATATATATGTATATATATATATATTATATACTTATGCGTGTGTGCTATAGATATGTACGTATATGTATATATATACATATATATGCATCTATGTATGTATATTCTAAAATACATGAATGGAAATATAGATATCTTTTTCTCCTATATAAGCTTCACTCCGTGCACCGGTATCGGTGGGAGAGCATCCTAATTGGAGTACTGTAGCCGCCTGGTATAGCGATAAGTTTCCTGGAGGTTTGGCTGCAAGGCACCAACGTGTTTGGGTTGATGATCCAGCAAAATGTGGAAGCAATTAAAACTGAAGGTCATCCTGGAGTAGGTAGAATATCATTGGATTGAACTATATCCAAAACGACACTGAAGCAAGAATCAGAATTATAGGAGAAGTTATTTGAATCTACTCCAAAATCTTTGTAGTAGGATACAGGTTTCAGGCATTTTTTGGTGCGTCTAATTTGAAACATTTCCACATTGAGGTTCATCAAACGGAGGTGGAAAATATACATGGATAGTTAGTTGGACTTAGTAAAGACCACTGGTCACTAGTCCAACTATATAATATCTGTATCATAGATTATAATATAAATATATATATATATGTAGAGCAGTAGTTACAACCCATCTTTTGAAAACCGTACCAGTTCACTGAGAGGATGACACTGTCCCTACAATTCTTGCAGTGGGTCTTCACACATGCCGCATTGACAGACCAGATATGTGGAGTCCAACCTCCCGCCATCCAGCCAAGGAGCACCGATCTCATCACCTAGCAGCACGAAGGACCACCCAATCTAAGTGATCTTACATCTCCCTGGAGCCCCACTTGTTCGATAAGGAAATACATCTACTGCCATTTTTGGACTTTCTAGCTATGTATATAAGTTTCTAAGTCTGTTAGAGATTAGAAAGTGACCTGGTGTGCAGCGTACTGGTTGTGAGTGCAGATGGGGTTCCAGTTTCCCTCCTGTCATGGGTCCCATGAAACATCCAACTTCAAGGTCACCTTGAGGGTCTGCGTCTGGGTTCACTTCTTTCCAGGCTTCCCAAGCCACCATCCATTTCGAGGGGGGTACATACCGGGCGGCATCTTTGTTAAGCCCTGTTGCTCAGGCAAACTCCTACACCAATGTTTCTACCATTTCTATCGATGTTTATGTCTTTGGATGTAGAAATCACCCGACAAAAATGGGATTATTACCTCCAACAAGATCAATGAGCAAAGGAAGCTTGGAAGGATTTTCGAGAGATCCGCAACACTTCCCACTGGGTACCCCAAACAAAGTACCGACATTTTCCTGGCCACAAGAAACGGAGGCATTAGACAGGAGGTAAAAAAAAACTTCCTGATTCGTGAGCCAAATGACAAATCTAGGAAATCATCGTGGGAAATCACCAAAAAGAGAGTCTTTACGGTATGAAAGTCGTTTCAATGACCGTCGCAACAGAAAGCCACATATCAAACGAAAAGATGGGATCTACTGAAGTGAAGCCACCTCCACGGCAGCAAATGTAGCGTTGTATTTTATATTGGTCACCCACAATGCCAAACAGAAAATGAAAATGTATTTCGCCATTTGGCTCAGGGATTTTGGTCATGAGCCATTTTGCTTGTTTCGTCCTTGTTGTTCCCATGAAAAATGATCCAAAACATGCCAGCTGTGTACCGTTCACCGGGGGCGGCAGCCCTGGAATGGCGGCCCCATCAGAGGAGGGCACTGAGGACACCTTGGCTTCGTTTTTCCACATTGCTTTTCAGTTCAACAAAAACATGAGTTTCATGAGGGGCTACAGGGGGTTTTACAGTATTACACCCTCAAAGTTTGACATGGAACCTGAAAATGATGGTTTCAAAAGGAATCTCCTTTTCCAGAGGCTGATTTTCAGGTTCCATGTTCGTTTTCAAGGCTCTTGTTGGTAGCGTTGATGATGTTTCTTATTACTGTTGCTTGCGTTCGGGCCCCGGTTCATCTAAAATCAACCCATCTCAGGTGTTTAGGATTGCTGCCGTCAACAGTTGCCAGATTCCCATCGCATTATGTTGCATGGATTTATTCGATGAATATTCAACCTTTTGCACCAAAAAGCAAGGTATGTGGACATGTCAGTCCCAAAAGAGCTCAAATACCGTTTTTGCAGGAAACCTTCCATTTTAAAGAAAAGGGCACCCTTTTTGTTTTGAGGGGCTGGAAACTGCGATTTTGATGGAACACAGGGGATGAAACACAGAAAAATAAAGGAAAAGGTATGAGTAAAACGTTGTCAGAAGTGTAGATGTTTCGCGTACGTGGTCATCATCATCATCATCATCATCATCATCATCATCATCATCATCATCATCATCATCATCATCATCATCATCATCATCATCACTCCTGAAGTATACAAATCAAATAGGTCTCACACAACGACATTTTAACCTTTACAAATCCGTTGGGTTTTTTCGTTCCCTCACCCTTTTCCTTCCCCTCAACCTGTCCTCAGACCCCTGGCAGTGAGATCAGGACTCCTGTAGGGCTGGCATTTTAGCTGAGATCTGGGGTTACTGGAAGTCAACAAAATCGAAGGTATATGATACCTTAAGGTCAAAATAGATGGCTTGCCGATACCAAATGGTAGGTTAGATTTTGGGTCCATTTTTAAGCCAATGATGTAATTGACCTCTGTGTCATGTAACGTTTTTTAACTACTGTAAATAAGTTTGTTTCAAGAGATGTAGGAACTTCATCTTTTTTGCTTCTTTGGAGTCACTATCTATGATACCTGGATGAACTTCCAGTCCCTTTGGTAAACCGGGAGTTTTCGGAAACAGACATATCTTGCTATCATAGGTGAAATTGCTTCTTAAGCAACCCTGTTGTCAACACACAAGGGGCAACCAGCTAACCTGACTGCAATTGTTTGTTTGTATATACACCCCAAAAAGACTAAAGTGACCTGAAAATGGTCTCCAAACCATTCATTCTTTGAGTCCCATGATTCCCATGTGAGTTTTTAGAGCTGCATGATACAGAATCCCACCTCAACTGAAACAAGCTCTATGCAGTTCTACAACATTTCCACGAAGGTTTGAGAAGTAGTAACTGATCAAGTTTCGTTTTTTCAATTCTTGGGTGAAGTGAATTGATCAATGTCCAATCTCTCCAATCTATAATTCGAGCCCGTTTTCTTTTTTTGCAAAATCCTCCCAAAAATGAAATCCTCCGCCATTTCTACCAATATCACCATCGGGGGGGTTCGAAACTTCCGAAAACTTCAGGACGGACAATTGAAAAATCGGACCTCCGGACCCTTTTCAGCTACTCGGTGGGTCTCTTTGGTAAATTTTGAGGGCAAAATTTCCCCGGCAATTTGCCAACCTCCAAGTCACCCATTGGCCCATTGGCCAAAAGTTGTTTTTTGTTTTTTTCAGAAGTGCACCAAAAAGAAACAGAGTTGTTAGATATCAGTGAGTGATGCCTTTCCAAAAGCCATGCTTCCACTATGACTACCCCGTAGTTGACTCTCAGTAAACCACCAAAAGACGTCTGGTTTATTTCGGAAATCTTGTTTTCCACTCGGGATCATCACTTATGTATACAGCCTGGGGCAAAATGCCAGAATACCCTGCAGGACAATTGCTTAACACCTTCAGAAAAAAACAGACTTGGCAGCCATCTGAGCATGTCTCAAATATTTTTGAGGTCTCTTCAAAGAAAAACTCAAAAAATACTGAATTCATGAGAGACGATACAAATTCCACTATACTTTACCCTATTTTTTGAAAGCGATGTTCGGTATCAGTTTTTTTTCCAACTTCTGAATCTATCTGGATACTTTTTCCCATCTTTTATTGTTCCCTCAACCAAAAAAAAAACGGTGAAATCTAGCGCTTGTTGATTCCAAACCCCTTCTCGAGTGGCCTGAACTCAAAGCCAGAGAGTTTTACTTCTTCGGCCCGTGGCACCAAATGCCTCGAACGCTCGGCGTCCGGTCGGAAAATTTCCTTCGATGGATGGATGTGACAGATTAGTGTGGCAAAATGATGGAAAATGGAAGATCTTTTGGGAAAAGGAAAGTTGACTCGACACTTTTCTGAAGCTTCAAGATTTTTTTCTTGGGATTTTGTTGCACCAGCAAAAAATGGTAGTAGTAGAGTGGCAGGGTTGCAACGTGGTGTTCCGTATACCTGTAGTAGTTGTAAGTTGTAAGGGCAAGTGTTTCGACAGTAAGGGAACTTCCCCCTGCCCCATAAACCAACATCAAGGAATCGTCTGTCATGAACCACACCTTGACCTATGAATGAAAGCAGAATCATCAGATCCCCTGAAGTCAGAAAAAGGCTTGGAATTTGATGACAGGATTCAGGATGACTTTGATATAAGTTGGAATCCTATAAATAGGCGGCCGTGACAAATTCGGATTTCAGGGATTGTTGGGTGTACATCAGCATCTGGGTGACGTTGATTGTTTCACCAACCTGAACTTTCAGATCATTTTTGGACAGAAGCGTAAACAACAATCAGCCGCATCTTGCTTGCTAACTGGGTTGTTCTACTTGAGATGATCATAAACAAGCCTAGTTTCTTGTACTTTGCATGTATCCCTTTTATTGTACATCTTCCCAATTCCATCCGGCACATAGGCACAAAGTCGTTCCGCATGTTTCGTTGGGCATCCCCGGCCCATTTTTGAGCAAAGGCATCAAGAACCAATCTGGCAGCCTCAAAAAATCGGAGTATGACTTGGAGCATAGAACCACAAGTCATAGACAATGATCACTGGTTTTCCTCATACACCATATTTTTTGGGAAAAATTATCACATCCATAAAGCAAAATAGAAGATTCTGTATTTTTCAAAAACCAAGAAATAATCAAATGTACAGATTTGACACTGGTACCATGACTTGAAGTCTTGCAAATCTCTCGTTGGTTTCCTGCTCAAATCAACAAGTCCTAGCAGTGTGGATTTGGGGAGGCCCCCAATTCTCGAAGGTGACTTTTTTCAACCCAGCGGGAGATCGTGAGCCATGAAAGACACCTTGTAGCAAAATGGCACACTCGCTTGTGAAATCCTCTTGTGCAAGGGGTGAGCTCATGGTTCTTCTTTCCAACCTCTTCCCATCTGCTCAAGTCAACAGATCATGGGTAAAACTCATGTGGCGCCCCAACATCAGTGCTTCAAATGATTTCTCAAGGGTCAACGTTACCGCACTTTTTCCCAGCTTCCGGCTAAGACTCCCGGGCACGTCAGGCATTTTGTCCCTCGGCCTCCGGAAAAAAAAATGATTTGGTTCAAGCAGCTTCTAGCTGCGATGAATGTTGCAACTTCGGTAGACTTGTTCTGGTGATACGGCTGATCGAAGAAATCCTGCACCAGTGCATAGGTAGCTTATCCCCATTACTTACAAGGTTTTATAAATTCCCGGTGGTTGTTTGGGATTTCTTCCATCAACTATAGGGACGTTGCAACAAGAAATTCCGGGGGTTCTTACATAGTGTTACTAATATGGTTGGAATTTGGTACGAAGCCACTCTGGGAACCCTGAAATTTGCTGCTTGTGTAAGAGAAAACATCAAGTGCAGGAAAGCACAGCAAGTGGGTAGGAAAGTGACGAATATTAGTAGAGCATTGCTATCGTATTGGATGCAGAATCCTTGAATTCTACGTTGGTAACCGTAACCCATCGTAAGCCAACCCTCATGCAGACCCTCCTGCACTGTTACCAATACAACATGTTCTAGAGGTACCTAACCATTGAAGAAAGTGACACCGACGTGAAGGCACATTCCCACAAAAGCCTTCAAGGGGCGCATGATTCGGCGCATGATTGTATAGTTTCATTTCAATTCCTAGAAGTTCAATGTCGTGACAGATGAAGCTGCAAAAGAGACCTGCTCTGGTCCAAATGTTCTTCCTGCATTACCCCCCAAAGAATTGACTATCACTAAGAATCAGGAAGACACTGCAAAAGGCCGCAAGGATTTGTAAGGTTTTTGTAGAGATGTACCCTTGGCTTCACTGTCTGCACACGCCTAGACAGTATAAATATAGGTACAAACATATGTCATATAGATTTTGTTGGGTCCTACCCCCACCCTCTAAGGAGTCGCAAAAGAAACGAAAAAAAAGGAGGTCCTTCCCCATTTCAACTGGTGATTATTTGGGAAACTCTTTTTCCCGACCCAGGGAGCCAACATGAGCACTAGTTCCCCCTCACAGCCCGCTTCGTTGTACCCCCCCCCATAACTCCAAGGCCCCGCACAAGCGTTCGTGCCTCAGGGCAAAGGGATGGAACCCGGTGGAAGAGGAGATTTGTTTTGAATCATTTTCATGTTTCATGTTCATTTTCCGCGCTGTAAAGCAAAAGGGTTTTAGATACCAAAACCTACCAGTTTTTGTCCCAAAAAGGAATACATCAGTGCATTTCTTCAATTCTTTGTTGGTTTAAATGGGACCTTAAGACCTTTGTGACCTTTATAAACCCTTTTCGGAGGGGTTGGTGGGACCCATCCATTTTGTTCCTTGAACTTTCCAGCTGAACTTTTTCAGCTGGGTGTCCCTGACGTGCAGCGACACAGAGGTCCAAACTTGCAGAAACCCAAGCCTCAGCAAGGTCGCTTACAAACAACGGAAAACAACCTTGCAGCCATGGGAAGATTTTTCAACCGAACCCCCAACAAAACAAACACACAAAAATAATTCCATGGTTTCATGAGGTTGATGGGTGAAATGATCCGATGATATTTTTTTGTTGAAACTAATTCCCAAACATGAAGTGATATTGTTCATGTGTTCCTTCACCTTTGTCAGTGTTTGGGCCGTTTGGTCAGCAGTTAGGTCTTGATGAAATTTGCCAAGCTGGCTTTGCATGTGGGAGTACATCTTTATATGAGTGAAAGTCTTGGAGATTCCTTCCCCCATGAATGAAGAAAGCACCAGCAAAATGAGGTCTTGCCATGCCGGGCCCTTGAATGAAATCCACATGAACCGGGCTAACTTTCCTTGGGGGACGTGAATTTGTCCGCAAAACTACTTTAATGATGGCAGAAGATGTTCAAGAATGCCCGAATTTGCAAGTGTTTTTCCTTTCAATGTCAAATTTACCTGCTTACCTCTTTGGATTTTGGGTTCTTAGTGAAACTGCGAAAAGGGTGTTGAAAAACTTCGCTTTGCCGGTGACCTGAAACAACCAGCCCAAGGTTCACCCAGCACTTTTCGCCACAAGGCCACTCAACAGTTTACCACCCCCAACTGCACCCAAAATTGCAATGAAAACATGTCTGTAATTACCTTACAAACACTGGTGATTTTGCTGAGGTAATTTACCCAAACGCCAAGTATTGTTTTTCTACGTGAACTAGCTGTTGAATTTCCAATGGGCCATGTTTCAATAACAGCTCAAGGTGTTTCCAAAATCAACTGGGTCCGCTGAAATCACAGGCTCTGCAAAATTACAACACATTCCCTTTTGGCCCATTGACCCATTGCAAAAAGTTGCGGCTTGAGAGGGTTTGCTTTAAAGATGTTGCCTCCGAAAAAAGTTCCCCCTCAAAAAATAGTTTTGCACTGGAAAAGTTTGGCACAGGACCCAGGACAAGAATTTTTCTCTCCCCAAAAAAACCCAGAGAACTTTGTGGCATGTTTCTCTTTCACTCCTGCCTGCTAAGCGCACACGGTGGCGCAGTCGCTGTCTTGGCCGCAGTCCGTGGCCCTGCTTGTGTTTTGCAGTCCCGAAGCTAAGTGTGTCTATTGGAATCTCTTTGAGAATCGGTACACCACGTGCGCTAGCTGCTGGCGTGCCTGGTTTCACCTTGTGGAGGAGCTGCAATGCGCACTGCTGGTCGCTTCTCTGGCATTTGCTGTGAACGCAATGAGCGAGGGGCCATGGACCGTACTGAGGCAAAGGTGACGCTGTTTCACCCCCCAACTTCAGCTTCTGAGCCCACGGCCGCCCCCGCAATGTCCAAAGTTAACTTCATCCCATACGAGTGAGCCCGCCTGCCAGGATATTCAACTTCAATGACTCATACCGAGACTTTGCACGAACTCAAACAAGACTTGAAAGTGAGGCTCGCAGCAGGGCTTGCAAGGCATGTGGGGTTTGAAGTCAATCATAAACAAATGGCTCTTGTGCTTCTGCTTTGCAGCGCGTTGGCTAAGATTTGCTCTGGACTCGAAGAAGCAAGTCTGCTGCAAGCCTCTCTTGGCAGGCCCCGTCAATGCCTTTGCGCCCGCTCGTTCCCCTAAAGGAAAGCCCATCTCGGCAAAAATGACACCAGGACTTTTCGTGCTAATTAGTAGTGCTGACGAAACAAGGTGCAGACAGGAATGCTTCCTGACACAGTTGAAAGGATGGGTGCTGGGCCAAAGGCCAACTGCCCGCAAAGGTTCCACTGCTATTGGCCGCGCGAGGAATTGAAACCTGAAAGGAATAAATGGTGCGCAAAGTATGAGTTCCACAGCTATATCCACTCGGCAGCCGCGACTTAGCTGCAATCAGCACCGTCTTCCTCCGCTTGCCGAGCAGACCTTTGCAAATCTCTCCAGCAAGTTCGGTTGTCTGGCTTTCTTGACTGCTGGATGAAAGGTGCGACTGCATTTTGGTTGACAGTTTCAGCAACGCAAAGCAGGATGGCTTTAAGAAAAGCAAAAATGATTTCCGCTGAAATATGCTGATCCCTATAGCAAAGTCGTGCGGGGCAAGCCAAGAACAATTGCCGCCCGTGGAAACCTATGCTGCGAACAGGACAACGTGTCACTCCGCCTGCCCCGGGCGCCAACATTGGTTGTGGGGCGGCCATGTTCCTATCCATGCCTGGCGCAGCCCCCGTCCTGTCTGGCAAGCATAGCGGCATTGTTGTCATTGCTCGTGGATGAGGCTGGTGATGCTGGATTCTAAGGACCCACCCTGAGGATCTGAGAACCTGGAGACCTGCGGACCTAAGGACCCAAGAACCTGAGGACCTGAGAACCTGAGAACCTGAAGACCTCAGGGCCCCAGTACCTGAGGACGAAGTACTATTATTGTTTGCTTCCAGTGGCATGAGCATGCTTTTTTCCAGTGAAAATATGTCTTTTCCAGTGCAACTACTTTTTTCCAATCATCCTGCAATCAAACAATTCATGTTTCTTCCCTCTCTTAGCTTGGTGGACAAAGCCACAACTTCCAACATCACTGAATCACTGGGTTCACCGAACGATATCTGGCACACTCTTGTCGCCTTGGTTTTACAAAAAAAGGAACCAAGGAGTGCAGTAGTTTTCTATGGGGAAAAACATGGGATGTTTTGGAAGGACACCTTTTAAAAAAGTTCACAACTGATGAATTTGGAGTTGATTTTTTGGGCTCACCACATTGGAAAGTCCAATGTAAACAAAGTTATCCAATGTCACCGTGGTGGATATTCTCCATTGCGATGTTAGCCTACCAGGGTGTAAATGTTATGAATTCACCAAGTCGAAGCAATTCACCAAGTCGAAGCAAGCATCTGGGTGAATTACCCTTCACAAAACTAAACCCAACTATGGGAATGAAAAAATCATCTTGTCAACCACCAATGTTGGAAGAGGGCTCCAAATTCATTCCTACAACAGGAATTCTTAACCAAGCTCCAAAAAATTCTGAAATGTTGGGTTGTTGTTCTAGACAAAAAAAACTTAAGAAATTGCTTGAAATGAGGGGTGACGTTGATCTGAATGACTACGACTCCACCTAAGCAGTCCCCGATGGCTGAGATCAGCGTTTTTTTTCATGGAGGGCTGTTACACCAAAGAGGTGACAGGGTGTCAACTTAACAAATCTGGCTTTACCTTTTACTCGGCTTACAAAAATTGGCTTCATGTGTATGGTTGTGATCTAATTTGTTTGGTTGATTGAGAAGCCACTATCACTATCATCATGCCTTTGTCCCAAGAAATGAAGCTGGAAACGACCAAGTTGCCCACCAAATCTAGCAATGTAGGTGGTTCTTTGCCCACTTGTGATCCACCAAAAAAATAAACAGACATCTCCAGTGATGTAGAATCCACAGCCCGTTTTTTTTAAGGATACCCTCCTAGGAGTTCCTAACATATCCCCACCCTTGGGTACCACATCGTTCCCTCGATGAAAACCGAGGGCCTCCGCCTCGTTGTTGTTGTTTCGGATCCCCGACTCGCTGACGGCCACATGTTTGAACATGCAGAAGGGATCATTACATTTCCCAAACTGCAGCGAAACATGCGGGCGCTTTTTGTTGGCGGTTTTTTTTGCACCAGGGCATGGGATTTCACCACATGGAAGTGTAAGGAAGGTTTCATTCATGTAGCAACAGCAAAAAAAAAAACTGACACAATGAGGTTTCAACTGGATGATTCATGGCAATTTTCATCCTAAAATGGTGGATATTTTTCTAGCCTTCCCGGCCTACCCCATTGAAAGAAGCCAGAGAATTATGTTTGACACAGCTTAATTCAGAAAAGATCTTGCAAAGGAAGAAAGCCCAAACCTGAATTTTGGTTCCCTTTCGAGGTCCGAGTTCGCTTTCCGAAGTTTTGGGATCAACTACTTAAGGGGAAAGGTCGTAAGAAAATCGACAGGTGTTAAGCTACACAAAAATCGTGTTGTTCAGGAAAGAAATCAAAACCCAAAGACTTATACAATGTAGAATACATGATTCGCTTCGAGCAAAGGTTCATGTCCAGCTATTTTCAGTGCTGTGCAACTGAACAGCAAAGAAACATCAGAATGTCTTGAAACATCCGATTTATTGTACCTAGTTACAACCCACCACCTGTGATTTTCATATTGAAGATCCCCAAGATCCCCCCAACAAAAATCCATGGCAAAAACCAAAACCGGGCGGACAAATGACCTTGAGAAAGGTGGTACATTCTGGCATGCGATTTGGATCAAATTGATGCAGATACTCACACTTGTCACCTGTGAAACGACGGCGTTTTGAAACGCAGGGCACACGATGTGGGTGTCCAGGATGTGGGGTGGAAACGGGGACAGGCATGCAAGAGGTGGTATATACATATATATATACCTATATATGTTCCAGGTTCCGGGTCCCCCCCCCACCCCCCCTGCCATGGTCATGGTCATAACCCCTCCCNTATATGGATTTCTCATGTAAACCTACCATAAAAAATGAGGTCAGCTTTTACAGGTTAGCAAAAGTTCCAAAGATTCATTGACCAAAATCAATGGGTGCGAGTCAAAATTAGCCAGACCTGAATGGTTGATTGGAAGACAAAACATGGTCCCCCAAAGCTGGTATCCTGAATCACTACTGACTTGAGCCTTAAGCCATCTGGCCACCATCTGTGGAAAATACTGGAAAATACCCCTCACCCCGCCTTTCATACACAAGCCTCTCAAGTAGTGTCGACATACTGTACGAGAGCCTGAATCGGGCATCCTACTGTGGGGGGTTTTCTTGGCTTCTTCTCAGTACACAACATCCTCACTTTGGCAGCGGAGAATGAGGTGAGAAGGCATCAGCAGCAAAAACGCTGGTAATATACACTATAAACATCGGGAAATGTGAGAAGGCTGATGAATGCCGTTAACTTAACCCAAAGTCTTGGCAAGGAAGAATCCTAGGAGAATGGACAGAAAAAGCAAAAGAGGCGATGCAAAACAACTTGCAGCCCCCGCTGCTTGGAAACTACTGTCCTTTCTAAAATCCAATACCCACCTCTTGGTCTAGTTCTGATTCAGCTGACCACTACATTCAACTGAAAAGAAACTTCCACCCTGTAGATTTGAGGAATGGAACGGATGTTCAAAGTGTCGGAAAGGAAAAAAGATGGAAAAAAAAAAAACGTGTCTTTTCATGGCATTTTTTTGAGATGGCCATGTTCAATTGTTTGGTGTGCAAGCCCCATCAAAGCTCAATAATGCCCACAAAAATATGCGCCGGTGGAGAAAGAAAGGGACCAACCATAAAAAGCTCCAACCTCCGGCAACAAAAATGCAGGAACCATTGAACCATCAACACAAAAAACACGATTTTCTCCATTTTCTGGAAATTTTCGCAACTTTCTTAGAAACATGGTTTTCGTTTCTTGCTCCAAATTCCCCCCCTAGTTCCCCTAGTTACTTGGTAGTCCAAAATGAGTGATTTCTTGTAGGAAGCCCCTGGTTTTTCCAAGCTGAAACCCACCCGGATCGCTGGATCGAGGAAGCCACCTCGATTCAATGCGCCCTCCGATGAGGTCAAGCCATCCGCCTGGATGAAAAATTTTCGCAGGTTTGTGTTCGTGACACCCGTGACACCCCTCACAATTGCCAAAATTGATGCATTCTGTATAAGGAAAGTATCGATTTTTTTTGGGGGGGGGTCATTTGGGGATATATCAACTATCAACTATGTTTTTTCTTTTTTTCGGATCCCGAAGGGTTTGTTGTCTTGGTGTTTTTTTTCCTTCCAAAAATGTCTGTGCTTCAAAACAACTACACTTTCGAAGTTGCAGAGCCGGGGTCAGAAACATTGGGGCTTTTGTACGAGGGGCTTGTGAATGCCCTAGTGAAGCCAGTTTCTAGCTATTCTACAGCATTCTACAGCTAGAATGTTGCTTCATATCAGCCTTGCTCATTGATTGGCACTGACTGATGACAGTTTGAAATCAGATTCCATCCTTCATTGGCTGTCATGGCAAACATCCCATTAGTCATGGAGTTTCAAGTATCCCAACATATCCCAACTATACTAGAGGCAATACAAACGCAAACTAAATACTGCTGGTGGTGGTGGTGGTGGTGGTGGTGGTGGTGGTGGTGGTGGTGGTGGTGGTGGTGGTGGTGGTGGTGGTGGTGGTGGTGGTGGTGGTGGTGGTAGGTGGTGGTGGTGGTGGTGGTGGTGGTGGTGGT
>DF242596.1:20173-53464 GCA_000507305.1 Breviolum minutum Mf 1.05b.01
GGTGGTGGTGGTGGTGGTGGTGGTGGTGGTGGTGGTGGTGGTGGTGGTGGTGGTGGTGGTGGTGGTGGTGGTGGTGGTGGTGGTGGTGGTGGTGGTGGTGGTGGTGGTGGTGGTGGTGGTGGTGGTGGTGACTTGAAAGAGTCGTCAAATACTGCTAGACAATTTTAAAAAAGAAGAATAAGACATTAACACCAACATCATTGCACTAGCATCATCATTTGCATCGTTACCAAGTATACTGTATACTTCATTGGAAAAATGTTGAGCCCTTCCAACACTTTTCACCACCAATGCGGCCCCCAGGTGTCGCACCCTCAAACTCTCTGCGCGACTCAAATCTTTGGCATCAATGCCCTCCTGGGTGAGCAGTTTCGATGTGTTTTTTTGCCTTGGAGTTTTCTTTTTAAAAAAAAGGTGGGAATCGAAATCTTTATGTATACACATCTATATATATATATATACATATATATAAGGTTGATTCGCAACCCATATATGTCAGGTGATTTTGAATAGCAGTTACCTGAAAATTAAAATGACCACAGATTTTTCTTTGCATCAAGATGTTGATTCTTGTCCCATAAAGGAGCCCGAAAAAAAGTGTTGGGAATAAAAAAAACATCTCAAAAAAAAATACCCTCCCAGGAAACTACCAGTTCGCCCCTGAAAATGGATGCTTGGGAGACGATCGTTTCCTTTTTGGGAAGGGGCCGTTTTAAGAAAAGCCAGCAGTTACCCCAAGTCACAGCAGTTCGGCCTCGAAATCGAAGTTTAAGTCCATCTCTTTGGACCCACCTGTTGTGCCACCGAGCTTGGGATGGCAAAAGTGGGATATTCCACAAGAGCACCTTCCATACCTTCCTTGGTTAAAACTTATGACTCTACAAAAACTATGAAAAAAATGAATTCTATATAAAAAAGATTGATTCGAAAAAGTGATAAGGTAGTCAAACAACAAGAAAACGGGGTTCTTCTCCTGAAAATATAGTAACTACATAAGCAAAAGCCTTGGCTTTTTTACAAATTTGAGGTAAACCAAACCTCGTGGTGGCTCCAAATAGTTGCTCATTTTGTTTGACGATTCAGGAGATACTCTACTGGAGATACCGGCTACTGTTGCTGACAGGGATTGGCATCATTGAGTGCAACATTTATTTGTTTGTTTATCTAGTTGTTTATGCAACTGGGAAGGCATAAATATTCGAGACAAACTCCATTCCTGTTCGAGTTTTCCGGCTGGCCAGGTTTTTTGTGTGAAAGAAACCGTTTGGATACAAACCTCTTAAAATGAAAAAACATGGTTGCTCCATGTACAAACATTTTGAAGTTTGAACCTATCCAGAAAAGCACATCAGTTACAGTTAATCCATCCAGGTGAAAATTAGCATACAGCATAATCATATTTCGCCATGAACGGAAACTACGTTTTTCAACAGAGGACTCCCTTCATAAAAACCACCAGCTAAGGTGACGTTAGGTGGTTAAAATGGGAAGGATCCACCACATTGCAACGATGAGGACATCCCGCGAAGTGTCACAATTTTCTCTAGTGGGGTCAGTTTTTTCACAAGCAACATTCCCATTTTTTTTGCGTTTCTGGTCCCCCTACTTCTTTGCGAACCTTGACGCTTAAAAAAGTGATTCTTACCATAACCGGCTCCATTCAAAAATCTGTCTTCACAAAATTGCTCTGCAAATGAAACACTGCCAAACTGAGTTTTTCAATATGAAGTAATTTGTCAGAGTCTAAAAAAGAAGTTGGATGCAAACATCTATTTGTCAGACTTGCCATCTTGCCATTTGCAACAAACGCAAATTGAACATGGCAAAATGCAGCATGGGTTGGTACAATGCCGGTTTGTAGTCGCTGAATGGAGCCAGATCTTAAACGATTCATGGGAACTGACAAGCTGATCCAAAACTCTGGCGGGAACCCTCTGGTTGGGGCGAAACTTAAATTGAGATCTTTGACACCACAAAGGGAATAGAAAAACTCACCACATGTCCATCAAGTCATCTGGACAGCTTGTCCAGATTGCGACCGCCTCAAGTGATAAACCCCCTTGCTGCATCAATGAATTTGATCAACTCGACTCCCAGCTCAGCTAAACAACTTTTCATGTACTTGCGACAAGAAAGGCTGAATTTTCCAGTTTTCATGAATCCAAAGCCATCAGAACATATGGGGCAAGATACCAATCTTTTCCCACACTGTAGCACCTGTATCTTTTTTTAGGATCGTTGGAATCTTTGATGTCTGGCACCTGATTCCACTAAATGTACTATGGGTGAAAATCAATGTTTGAACACCTCCTTGAACAGCTTCAAAGCTTCAGCTCAAAAAACTTTGAAGACACACGTCTGACAATATCAAATCTTTTCTTCACTTGCTGCGGCTTCTTGTAACTACTTATCTTCAATCCTAGCAGTCCGCATCTCATTGTACACTTGAAGGGACTTTCTCGCACTGCTGAGCTTCACCTCGATTTGCTTATATACCTTCTTAGGCTCGCAACTAGTTCTATGCTGCATAGATGGCCGTGGTCTTTTCAAGCCTTGGGCTTCCTCTTGATGGATCAAATGCTCGCGATTCCATTGTGTTTTACGCCTTGATCAGGACGAGGTCCTGGAGGTCTGAAAAAGAGGCTTGGAAAACTACTTTGCTTTCGGAGCTATTTGCATCACGTTGCAAGCGTGTTTCCGCAAAAACACCCTTTCAGACAATGCGAGCAGCCTGTTTGCATGAATTGAGGACTCCCTTCAAGAGTTGCAGGATCCAACTGGCCACGCCATATCATTTGTGAGACCTGTTTAGTCACCTCGGGATGGGCATCTGCATCCACTCCATCTTCAAGGTTTCTTGGAAAGGAAGCAGGCACAAAGGTCTTGAGTAAAGACCGAGACGGATCTACAACCTCATGTGCACAAGTGCAAGGAACGTTAACATGCCCCACCCACCCACCCACCCAGTTGCACCTTAAAACACCACGGCCATCTACGCAGCGAGCTCCAACAACTTAGGTTCGCTATGATAGTTGTTTTCTAGGGAGATAACCGATAAAGCTCCAAACTCTATCATTTCCCTTGACATGCCCTTCCAAAATCAATGATTAGCTTGTTGTTAGCTTGCCATGTCTAACATTTGTCCCATGCTTAGCTGGAAAACACATCCTCCAAGATCTGGCAGGCGGTTTCCAAACCGCTCTCTTTGGCCATTTCTTGTTTCGCTTTCACAGCATTTTGCTGAAAGGTTTGTAGCTTCTCCAAGCTGCGTTGGAAGACCAAATCCTCAGCGATTTTTCGAAAAAAAGGCGCTGGGAGTTGGTCCAGAAAAGGAGGAAACAAAATCTCTCTGGAAACAAAAGATGCCTCTCCAGTGGTGAGGATTTTAAAGCTTCCAGCTGATTGCTGATGCGCAAAAAATCCAAGGTTTTAAGTCCAGGCCTAAAAGAACCAACGCAAAGACGGTTTGTTTCATCATGCAAAAATGGTGCATGGTGGTATAGCACACGAAATATATGAATGTCAACGTAGTTGACTCTGACTCATCTCTCACGTCTGGCATCTTATTACAACAAATGTACTGCATCAGCTAAAACTATAACTACAATGCTATAAAATATGTCTATAACCATGACTATAAGTATACCTATAGCTATATTTAGCGCTATATTATAATATCATACTATATCGGGTTGGCATGGAAGGACAACAGTCAGGTGGTCTTTTTTTTCCCATCCAGCTTGGAAGCTCGATTGGTATCATCCGGATGAAGGTCAACTGAAGGTCAAGCCCGGAACCCTACAAGGGTTGAATTTCACTCGTTTGGGTCATTTGGGTTCTTGGATTCTATAAATATTTTGGTTATCCAAAGTAGTTGTACCCCCAAAAAAACATGGAATTAAGAAACCCCACTTTATTGGGGAAATATCTTAGATTTGGTTACTTGGGGGTCCCCCACTAGTTTGGATAAACCACAATTTTTGCCACTTTGAAATTTGAAGCCAAAATAAAATCAAATCCTTCACCAAAGATACCCAGGCTTCTGCACTGGGAGGAGTTCCACCCTCGCCAATCTTCAGCCCCAGCATCCTGCGAAGCGCGAAGCATCAAAACGGTTGTAGGTTCAAACGACTGAAGAAATCCTATCGTTTTTTTTTCTAAGGATTCTTCAGTCATTCCAAAAATGGTGTCCAACTCCCCCTGTACATTACTTCCCAACTACAACTGGTCCAACTCGGGCAATTAAACCATTCCTTTGGTGAATTCTGAGCAATTTGTGATTATAAATCCTTCAACCTCAATCTTTCGGGGCTATTTTGGGAAGGCAAAATTCCGCATTCCCTTTACTCTTCACCACCATTTGGGGGTGAGGTTTCCTCCTCCTACCTCGACGAGAGGGAAGTTTGGTCATCGGCCATCGTCCTGTTCTCTACTTCGTTGGCCCAAAACGGTTGATCGCTCCAACTGAGCACTGGCGCAATGAGCTGCGCCGTCTCTGCTAGGATGCAATCTTGCGCAGTGCCAGCGCCCCCATGATGAACCACCAAAGAACAACGGGGAAACAAGACACCTGTGGGGGAACAAACTATCGTTGTATTTTGCCCTTTGCCAAAGGGAAATGTTTTTCAGCAGTAACGTCAAAATTTATTTTAAAAAAAAAAACGAGGTGATGAGGTGGGGTTACATTAGGTCAATATGGAGAGTGGAGAATTGATGTTGGGTCCAACATAGAGGCAACTGGATTGACTTTCAGTCCAAAAAGGATATCAACAGCTGATCGTCATTTGAAGGAATCCCAAAGTTGACCAATAAAAAGATCCCAGAAGTCTTGGCTTTTCTTTTGCATGTTTCAAGCCTCTTAAAGATACACTCATTTTGGATGCATCCAAACAAACACCCAGCTACAACCTCAAAAACGACATGAAATCTGTGGTGCAGTCTCAAAGATCTACATCTCAGGCCCTTGAGGCCCTCATATTACAGAACCTTTCTGTTGTTCAACTCGCAACCGGTATCTGACGTATACATTTTCTGGCGTCCCGAAAAACAGCTGATGTTGGTGTAACATCATTTTCATACAATTGAAACAGTCACTCTTTGGCTTATCTGTGGTATGCTCATTTGAGTCGTGACTAACAAGGTTGTGGATACACAAGGCTTTGGCAATGCATGGCTTACTCATATCACTACACCTTAGTTATCACTACACCTTGCCAGGAGTAACGCCTCCAGCAGTGATCATAACCCTGGAGGTCTATGATCCATCTATGATGAAGATAAGGCTAACACACAAGCGTGCATATGTGCCAGGGTCTAAACTCCGGGATGGTCATCCCACATTTAATAGGGAATCCTTATAATGGGTATATAAACCCCTATATAGCCCGGTTTCATTCTTGTACTATATATTGTTCATATATGTACACATATGTTCAGTATGTTTCATGCTCTCCCCGACCCAGTAACAGCGGCCAACAGGGCTTTCATTTTTGGTTTCCTGTATATAAGTCACTTGCCACTGGGAGAAGGAGGATCCCAATCTTATACACATTTGGAAAGGTCCTTACGGATGATGTCCCAAAAAACAGAAGCTTGCAGCATTTGTAGCCCAAGGAGCTGTATGGAGCAGATCTGATTCGAAACACCTCTGAGTCTTCCTTGTCAGGTCCTGCGTCGAAATTTGCTGAGACGAATGTCTGAGTACCCAATCAGCCAATTGTACATACATCGCATGCGAACCTTCCCTGAACCACCAAGCACCATCCCACCCTCATCAACCAAATGAATCCTCCAAAAATCTCCAAAACTCACAATCCCATATCCCTCATCCAACCCACATCCAACCCAGGGGGTTTTTCATCTCCTTCCACTTCGGTTTGCGGATCCACCACCAAGACCTTCTTACCACACCGCCGCGCCGCTGCAACGGCCATATCTTGAAAGCTATCAGCGCTGCCCCGCGCCAAGGTAATGGACCCAAAAGCTACACAGATGGGCGCTTCTTTCAGGAAAGTCTCCAGTGGCCCTGGCGTTTTTGGACATCCTTGAAATCACTGGGATCTTAACGGGTTTTTAATGGTTGTGTGTTTTTGTTGGTGGGAGTTTTTCAAAAACAGTGTTGTTTATGAAGAGAATGTCAATAAACAAAAAACCTAAGAAGAATTAAATGAGAAGAAAAGCAACTTTGTGGTGAAGGTTGGTTTCGGGTTTCTGGATGTTTGAGGGTGGATGTTCATATTAAGACTTTGGCATATTCTTTGTGAGAGGAGTCCCAAAAGGTAAGATCATCAAAGTGAAAATCATTGCAGCGGGTCTAAAGACAAACTGCAGGAATTGTCCCCCCTTCAGTGTCCATCAAGAAACGACTTCTCAAGACATGACGAGAGGCAAAATTGGAAGGACAACAAAGATACTATCAAACAATAATTACTGGGATCCCGGAATCAAAAACCACTTGGCTCAAAAGGATCACTCAAAAAAAAACGACATCTTTCCCATACTCCCCTATGACTCACTCTCCCCTCTCTGACCTACGGTGACCTGCCTGGCAACTTCCAAGGCAACTTCGAAGGACCGGCCGAGAAGGATCCCGTTATGAAGTGCCAGGGCTGATATTCGCTTGGTCGATCCGTTAAGGAGTTGCTAAAGGCATAGAAGCTGGGTTGGTTGGCTTGTAACCTTTGTCGCATCTCTGAATAGGTGGGTACTTTCCTGAGATTGTTGCCACCGGAACCGGAGCCCCCCCAAAAAAAGAATCAAGCAAGGAAAATAACTGGTACCAAAATGTACCAAGGGTCACAGCAAGGTTCCGTTAACAAAAAGACATTTAAGAAGGGCTTGGATGGCAACGATTACTAGGCTAAGCTGAAGGAGGCAACCAAAAAAACGTCAGGAGATGTCTCCAACTTGGCGATTTGTGGCAGAAACCCATGCAGCCATAATTCAAAAGTCCGAAAGTTGGAGACATCACAGTTGATGGCTGAAATCCCAAACAACCCACCTTTTGAATGTACAAAATATCGTAAATAACGGGAAAAACTACCTTTTCCTCAACTTCTGGTGATCACCGGATTTCTGAACCATCCACAAAAACCCACCTTAACGACCAAGCTTCGCTCCTACCATTGGAATCTCCAATGATTCCATCCCCAGATTCTTTCGAAATTCGATGACCTTCGGAATGTAACCTCCTCGAAACACTGCGGCCACCGTGCGGAGGTTCTCCAGCACGTGCTGGAGATAGTTCACAGGTCCTGAAAATCCGAGTCGGAATGATGTTCCTTGCTATGGGCTAACCATTGAATGGATTGGTTCTCACGCCCTTGTAGCTCTGTACATGGGCTATGTATGTATAACAAACACCCCATCCAACCAGGGTTAGAAGCTACTTTGGGACACCCTTCTAAAGGCTGTAAAATTGAAATTGCACACCTTCCAGTCCTGGCACCCGGTGTCTCTGGCAAAACCCAAAGGAATGTCCGTATACAACATTCAAGCTATTGTTTCACCAGAAACCTCCCAATCAACCATCTCGTGCTCTCATGCCCCATTTTTCCCTGAGCCAGCTTTTTGGTAAACTTCCCACCCCATA
Organism: Breviolum minutum Mf 1.05b.01; assembly: GCA_000507305.1. Lineage (NCBI taxonomy): Eukaryota > Dinophyceae > Suessiales > Symbiodiniaceae > Breviolum > Breviolum minutum. Next base: position 27,765 of record DF242596.1, read on the forward strand.
AATTCTCAAAAATTCCGGGTGAGGTCTTTCCCCCACCCCCAAGCCCCTTTCGCTCCTGGCAGAGAAGGATAACCTGGTTCAAGGTCAGGATGGGTCGGACTTAGGCCCAAAAACTATCAATTGAAATACTGGTAGTCTTAGGGTCTAAGGGTACACCTCCAAGAAATAGCCGGCCTTGTTAAGGGGTTATGAAGCCCATCATTGGCCCTTGATAATCCCCTAATAAAGGCCTTACTTTCTTGGGGGGGTGGCACTGCCATGAACCAAAATTGTAACACCATCTGCTAAGTCTCACTGACCAAAGTTTTTTTCATGAATCACTTCTTCCACATTCCGATTGCAGAAAAATGTTCAGCACCCTCAGTGAAGCCTCTCTGCCAAAAGAACCCTGACACTCTACCCAGCCTGACGGAGGAAAGGCACCAACAGGAACTTGACCATCGATATCAGGACCTGGTATGCCAACGAGGGTTCCCTGCCAGTTGTGACAAATAGGATATGAAGGATCAATTAAAAATATTTGTTCATGGTTTCAACAAGGATATGTTTATCAAATTTGATCATCTCCCGAGGGGGAAAATAAAAATGTTCGAAACCACCACCTAGTATCCTGATATCAACTGTCAAAGAATGTTTCTTTCATTTAGGAGTGGCTTCAAATCCTAACCTTTGCCACAGTTGTCTTGCTGCAATTTATGGTGGTCAACCGCCCCTGCTGTTGATACTTCATCTGGTGCACACTTTAAAGTAAAAACTGTAGAATCCAAGAATCTAGAAGCACATGAACCATGGTTTCTGACTTGAAATCTTGAAATAAAACTTGAAACCATCTACCCTCCCGACAGCCGGACCCTTACAACGGGCTCCTCAAAATGGCTTGAAATTCCGCTGTTAGAGCATTGAGTACCGTATCCCGGTGAAGGTGTCAAAATCCCAACTTTGGGGGGGCCAATTGTTGTTTCACAATTTTCCAAGAAATCTCCAACAGGACCTACTGAACGGAAAACCTGAGTATCTAAATCTAAGAACTCTAGCAACTTACTTAGGGGTCCGTTTGTGGTGAATCTTTTAATTCATAAAACTCCTTTTCTACGATGATTCAAAAATGCTGAGGCCTCTGACAAAAAAAACAGAATTAGTCATCCACAGAATCGTTCAAAGTTCTGTTCTTTACTTCCCTCCACCAACAACCTTTTGCAAAACCTTATCAAAACGAAACTTCAAAAACTTCAATCTCCTTCATCCTTTTCAAAAAAAAACATTTCATTTCCCTTCAAACAATCCCACTTGATGTGGTGTTTTTTTCTCCTGCCAAAAAAAAAAACAACCAGCCGACGAACCGAGTTGCAGAACTTGAGTGCGAAGCACAACAAATCCAACTTTTCCGCCACATCGAGGCAGTGCGTGTTGGCCATGGACGTCGTCACGATGACGTCGCAGCCATGCTCTTTTGCCGCTGCGTAGATATTGTCACCTCGATAGAAAGCGGGTTTCATTGTGGGAGGTGTGACTTCAACATAAAGATGAAGTATAGAAGTATAGATCAGCAAGTTGAAGTCACATCTGAATATGAAGGTACTTATAAATATGCATATTCTGACTTCATGTCTCAGTTCAAATATCTATCATCTTTTTTTAACATACCAAAAATAGATAAAGTTTTTGGAACTTTGCTGATTCAACTTGCCACAACTTGGCATCAAGTTGATGCATGAATCCATTGACTTCTGGGTGCAACATCTTCACCCAAATACATATTTTTGTGTAGTTTCAATGAACCCACATCCACAGACAAATCAAACAGGGCTCATTTAATATGAAACCAACCCAAACACTACTGACTACTAATCAAATTCGGGAAATTTTCTCAAAAGTTACCAATAGCTTTGCATTGTCATTTGATCCCCCCCAGAAAAAATGGGTATAGTAATTTAATGACGTCAAAACCACCTCCAAAAAAAAAGGATCAACAAACTTCAAGGTACCGACCATTTACTTCAAGGCACCGACCATAGTCCAGGCTTCACCATACCAACCACGATCAGAATAGACTTGATCCGCACGTGTGCGACCCGTTAAGTATTCCTGGCCACCCCGTTGGAGCGATCCAGGAGTCGTTTTTTGAGCGAAAGGCTGTTTCAGGATTTGGAAGCTGAAAATGTTGGAGTATTCTTACAGTAAGGATGCACGAATCTTTACTGAGCTTCATTTTCAGCGTTCTGCGTGCCATTGTGGGTTTACCAGTTTACCCTACACCCTTGGTAGATCAGGGTAACATGCCACTGAAAAACTTGACCTCAAAAAACATGTCAGCATGTTTTCACAAAAACTCCTAAGCTGGCTCTTGATTGGTTTCTCAGGATCTCAAAACACAACGAAAACATTAACTCAGGTGATATATCCCCAACAGTCCAGCCGCACTTATCCTTGGAAGATCTTAGACTGGGTCCCTGAGGTGGCCCTCCCCGGAAAATGAGCGAAGGAAAAACCACCTAAGAGGAACCATTTTCAAAAGGAGAAAATCTTCCACTAAGTGATTTTTCATAGGCCATGATGATGTATATATATATATATATGTTAGTTTTCAATTGGAGTTATTCGAAATCAACAACATTTTGGAACCCCACCCCAATCACCAAACTGAAGAAAAAAGACTGGAGAAAAAAAAACAAAATGATTTTGGTACCCCTTTTCAAAAAGATTGCCATCCTCAGATTTTGTCATCTTCGCCTCCGACAAAGGAACTTTGTCCAAACCGCAGGAGCAAAAGTCCAAGCCCAACCTGCAAAACGCGTCATCGCCCAACGGTGCTTCGCAAGGGAACAAGGCATAGATAGAGGTCATTTAGAACACCAAGGCTTAGGTTTCAAAAACTTAAAAGTACATAGGTTCGCCTTAGGTTCGCTATACTTTCAAAGTTCTGATTTTATAAGTCAGTTGTAAGTCTGAAAGTCTATACATATAGTTTTTGAAGTGAAATAGCAAGTTGCAAGCAAAATTCCCTCTAAAGTGATGGGCTGTTTAAAACTTTGAGTCAAAGTATGGATATTATGGATGTTTTCCCCCCCCAATATAAACAGTACAACCCCTGTCACACATCCTAGAAAGACGAGGCCCCAGGAGCCTTTCAGCTTCATCTTTGTACGCATCCAAGGACACCTGGGGGAAGTTTTTTTCACATCCCGGTCCCTGCGTAACCTTTTTGAACAACACATTCTTGAAACACCCCGTGTTTTTTTCACAAAAAAAAGAAAAGGGAAATGTTTTGATTGTTCCTAAAACTGGATTTTCACTTGGTCAACTCAAGGGATTTGAGAGTATATTTTGGCCATTTCATTTCAGGAAACATTCTTGTAGAAACCCCAGAAACAAAAAAAATACATCCCAACGTCGGATCTCCACATTCTGGGATGGCTCAACACCCCTTATGATGCTGGTTTTCAGGGATGGTCAAAAAAGAAAAATCAGCTTGCAAAATGCATCAAGGATTAACTCTTTCAGTGTCCAATCATGCTAGTACAAAACCATAAGCCTCTGTCAATGCCTACAATTTGATGATCCAGAAGACATCAGCTAAACAGCTATGTTGGCCTCCTTGTAGTGGAAATGCTTGTGAAGTCAAATAACAAGAGCGTTTCCATTTAGATCGAAATTACTTTATCCTCAAATAAGAATATCCACAAATAGATCACCATCTTACATGACTATTTCAATGGGAGTATGGGAGACAATTTGTCGCATCATTTTGGGACAGGCTCCATTCCGGTAGTTCATGTCGCAAAACCGCTGAGCAACCACCGGAAAAGGTTCATTTGGGTCATCAAGGCTGCTGGGTTACTATCTGAGGAAACCGGCTATGACAGGGATTTCTGAACCACCAAAACTATTCCACCCAACCACCAAGCAATCATGGACTGTCAAGCCATCTCCGGAAAAAAAAAAAAAAACATGAAAAACAACTATCTACTCAAGGATTCCAAATCTCTTTTGTAACTTCCCTTTAAACCTCGAAAATCGCCAATGTTCTTTCTATAAAAAAAACTTCATGTCTCCAAAACAAAAACGGTAAATGTCCAATTTTCCAATCAAAACATCACCCAAAAACTACACCAAAAAAACAGTCGAACCCCAAGGAACCACTAGAGGCACATGGTTTCGCTCACGTAAGGCTGCTGCGAGGCGAAAACCAGGTTCTGCCTGGTTTTTTTCATCCCGGAAAAACACCGAAACAAAACCACTTCAAGAGTTCAAGGACCCCTCCTACTGTTGATGGAAGAAATCCTGCACCACCTGGGATTTATCAAACCTCGTAAGGAATGGGATGGACTACCTATCAACTGGTGCAGGATTTCAGCCATCAACAGTAGGAACTGTCCCATCTCCCCTCCCTAGCAGGTACTTTTGAGTCGATGAGATGTCTTAGTTTTTCCTGGAGGGTAACTATCCGGGGTTTATGATGGTTGACGAATTCCAACAACCCATCCAACAAAGCATTTTATTTCTGGAAGTACTTAGAGAAACCGCGGATTTCAACTACTAAAGTAGGATTTCAACAAACCAGTACACACCCTATTGTATCAGATGATACTTGCCTCCCCTGTCTTGAAAGAATGATCCACAAAACTGCCTTTAAGGATTTTCGAATGTGTTTTGTTTTTCCAAGCCCTCAGAAAAATATGAGACCCAAACGAACAACAAAAAAAGCATCCCAAAGAATATGCATCACGCACCCCTTGAGGTTAAATGGGTTGGAACTTGAAGGAAACACGGCCTTATGGCCTTGCTGTAACATCCCCCTTTCCAGTTGAAATCAGCCCAAATCCAGAGGTCTTTAAGATATCAATGAAGGTTGTATGCCTTAATTATCATAGCACTTCAAGAAAGAACTATACACCTGTAATTGCGGTAGCACGTGTCTCGAAAATGCTACCTGCTACCATATAATGCTACCAAGAGCTCCATTGAAAATCAATGATTTGGGGCGGTTTTAGCAACAATTCCGCCCCTCATGCTGCCAGAAATACAAGAAAATAAACGGCTGAACAAAAACGGGATCATAAACGAAAATGATTGAAATCATCCCTGCAAATGATCAATATCAGTCTCAAAAACGAATTGCAGTGAGTCATATGCTGTCCCTGTCTTTAAGATTGGGTAACTTGTGCCGAAAGGTTAATCAATTTCAAAAAGAAAAGAAAAAAGCAATTCCTCACAGGAAATGTGTCTTCCAACTTTCCCCCTTCAGCGGATCAAAATGCCAAGTATCATCTCCTCTGGTTCCCATGGCCACGATTAATGGCCGCAGTGTTGAATCCTTTCCCCTCGACAGAAGCTGAAAAAAATCAGCACCCAACCTGGAGGTCGTATCCGTGAAGCCAAATGGGGATGGGAAATTCCACAAGGCTTGGGATTTTTGTTGAAATTTGGATGGCAAAATGTCAGAAATCTGCCGTGATTTCTAAAGCAGATTGAAAAAAAAAAAATCATCTCGAAAGTAAGGTGTGCGAAAGGGGTGTGAAAATTTCTATGATGAGGTTTTTCAAAATGGCAAGTCGCGATCCTAACTTGTTGTGATTGAAGTCGGTTTACTATTTTAAACCCATTCGCGATCAGTGACACGTAAATTGGTATCAAACAGCTACAAAAAGGAAAAAAACACACACAAATTGGGAGACTGACTCTTTTGGGAGGCCTTTGCATCTTTTCAATCGCAGAGTTCTTGGTCCATTTTTTGAGGGAAAAGATCTTTACTGGGGACTTCTGGAACCTCTGACCGCTTCATATCCCAGGCTTTCGGGCCTGGTTTAACTACCCTGGTCCATCAAATCCATGTGAGATTTTTTGTGATATGAACTCCGGTCAACAGGGAATGGTCATTCCTGAATCATTCTATGGGAGTTGCCATGCAACTTACAAGTGAGGTCATGGCCGTTCCATCAATGCCAGAAGCAAAAAAGCATCACTGAGTTGGGTCGGATCACCCCGAAAAAGTCTAAGAAGTTCCTACTCCAAAAATGGTTGAAACTGCCAAAAAACATCTGCGGGTGACTTCCCAATCACCTTTGGGACTGGCATGGTTTGTTTGTTGATCCTCCATGCCAAGTCCTTCCTTTGTTGATCGAGGTACGCTTCCTGCACAGCATCTTTTGCATGGCCATGGCGCTGGATGGAGCATCTCAACCGTTGGCATACCAGGCCCACCAGGCCTCCTGGAAACTGTGTGCATGGGAAGGCCTTTATGGCCAAGGTCCAAGGTCCCAAGGTTCTACGAAATCTCCTGGTTGCAGGGGGGAGATCTTTCACTATTTTTGCTGGCCCCCAAAGAAAGAGAGAGAGAGAGAGATGTATATGTATAGATTTTTACATAGATATATACACATAAATAAGAAAACCAGTGAAACAAATATCTAGTGGATCTAAGTAGGACGCCCTTCCGGGGACTTGCAGTAGCTTCATCAAAGTGTGAAGAGCTCCTAGCCATCCTCTTTCATTGGATTTTCCTATTAAAAGTATCTTTTTATGAATATCCAAACGGTCCTTTTCCAGAGTGTTTTGATTTTGGGAAGGTAGCCACTGCCCGGAAGCGCGGTGCCCGGTCCTGTTGCAAAGAGAGCCAGATACGCCAGGGGAGAACCAGACCTTGGCAAAGTCTGGTTGCAGCTTCAATCCGTCGGATGAAGAGGGAAGTTCACCCATCACCCCTTCCTTTTTTTGTAAACATCCATCCCTAAACAGAAGAATTAAACAACCCCTAAGATCCCTAAACGTATTATCCAGGCAATCCCAGGTATATGTAGATATATGGGTCACACCTCCAAATTTTCACCAGCCAAGGTGCAGGTAGGATCTATCAGTGTGCCGTATGCCTCCAGGCAAGTGAATCAGAGGATCTTACTGTACAGTGCGATAAACGCAAAGTGGAAAAACACCAAAAAAACAGTAATAGTAATAATAACAATGACAATAACAATAAGGAATAGTGCCTGCCACCCATCTGTTGGATTGGTAATTGATGATACAAATCGCACCTTGCAAAAATACCCAAAAATGCCTCGCCCCTTGACTTTTGGAGAGACATTTGCCAGCCAATTGCACTACTTAGCCGAACAAAATAGATCACATCGTCGGAATATCCCAACACTCATCCAGATTTCCTCTCATTTCACACAAAATTCTACATCTATGTTACATGCCTGTATGGGTGTTTCCAAAAATAGGCCTACCCCAAAATGGATGGGTAAAAAAAATGGAAAACCCTTTTTTTTAATGAATGGATGATTTGGGGGGAAACACCACTATTTTCGGAAAACATCCATATACGGGGTTTGCCATAATCACTTAAAACAACCCTCAAAAATTGGAGAAACCCGAACCATCACCAAGGGACTTGCTAGCTGTCAATCTTTAGGGGCCCGATTTTCTCATGTAACAAGGTTCTTATGGTGGACCCCGATATATAAAATCAACATATCCATCCACCGCCTTCTCCCATCAAACCCCTTCGGCCTGGGTGGACCTCATGGACCCAGCTAGCCGGCATCCTGTGAGGCCCGGCTACCAGGAAGGCCACCTGACGACAAAGCCCAGGTTGGTTGGACATCAGTGGACTTAACAAATAATGGCAATATGACTCAAAAGCATGAAACTTCCCTGCCCCCCCAAAAAAAAACTATGGCAAAAATTTTGCCATCAACTTCACAGGTTTTTTTGGAATTTTTGGGTGAGGGGTAGTTTTTTGTGATATGTACAAGGTTGTTTTTGTTTTTCCATTTTCCCGGTCATAATTTAAAGGTCCATTTAAAAGGCCCATCCTTGACCCCCCACTACCTCCCAGGTCAAGGCAACTAACCATAGCAATTTCAGCCATCGCTGCAAGCGGCGCGAATATGCCATGGGGGCGATTCAACCAGGCTGAAACTCTAAGATTCGCTACCACTACACACTCCAAGGGTGTATTTTCAGGTTCCATGTTAGTTTTCGGGAGTGTATTCGCACCCGCAAAACTGCTGCATCTTCCAGGGTTGCATTTTTTTTCTCAAAAAATGACCAGTGGTTTCTATGTTAAAAAGGTTGAACGAACAGTAAGACAAACTGCTACACGCCTCTTTGTTGTCTCATCACCAGGAACAAAATGCTTCTGAACGCTGCACTTCTTTTTCCAAATCCATGAGGTTGAAATACAGCTTGCGTCACTTGGCTGCTGACATCTGTCTGGTATATAGATACAATGTTGGCAAAAACAAATGAACATAATGAAAATCACTAAGAATCCACTAAACCTGCATCACATCTAATGTATATATCCACCACCAAAAGTTATACTGATCTTACCACCAACTGTTGTGTAAAACTCTGTTGGCAAAGCAGTTTTCAATCTGTGTCCTATTTACCTTGATAAAACATCATCACATGATCATGATCTTTTGATCTTTTCATAACCAATCTTTTTACTGGGCTTCCTTTGCAAAAACTTCAACTCCCCCCACTTTTCTAGCGCGGCTCAACTTTCGGATCGACTAGGAAGCTGTTCTTGCCGAACTCCACGGGTTTCGGGAGAGGAGGATTTCAAAGTAGGAAACAAGAATCAAAATCATCCAAAACGTCTGACTGAAATTTGTGGGGTGCAAATGAAAGCGAATGGTAGGGATTGCAAATGAAACACTTCCCGACGGAATTTGGGATATACAACCCCCGGACACCTGGAATTGTTCAAAGGTGATTACAGCGTTCACTTGGAATTGGTGTTTTTCTTTCCCAAATGCACTGACTTCAACTTAACAAAGGTTGATTGCATGTCTAAGAACACAAACAACCAGGTCTTGACAAACAGAGACCTCTTTGCCATCGTTTGATGGCAGACACACAGATTGGTGGGCCCCAATGTGGCGCTGCCAGCAGGATTCCAAGATCTTATAGTTTTGATGAAGATATTGGAATGAAGGGATCTATCCATCACATGCCTATTCTATTCGGCATGTCTTTGTTTAAATCTTTTAAGTCCATCAGAAATTGTGTTTAGAAAACACACATCTTTCAGGAATAAAAAGATACTTTAAAGTATAAATCATATGTCCTGCCCCCAGGACGAAAAATCTACAGTCCCTGAAACTATCCCCCCAAAATAGGCCATCCCAAGAGGCTACGGGAATTCATTGTCCGCCTCCCCGCCCGTCCGGTCCGACAAGAACAGCCACGGAAAATTCGGCTTTTTTCGGCCCAGCAAGTCGTCCAAAAAGTCTTACATGAGAATTGGTGATTTACCCAAAGTGTGTATATAATAATTTGATGTATCTATTTACATACACAGTAAAAATACATGTTCTATTGTTGTGGTGTAGATATATATATATATACTTGTTAAGTTAGTCCATTGATAGTGTATATACTATTATTTGTACTATATCTATAGTAGCACTGTATATGCGTGCACCTTCCACAATTCTTGGCGCCCTCACCCATTGACCCATGGTATTGCCCCCCCCCGCACCAATTGGTATTGCACTCTCCCCACTATGAGTGTGTGGCATTGCTATGGGGGTGGGCGGGACTATAAAGTGTTGCTGTATAGAAACATGATCCAAAATAATTCACCAACCTACAAAAAGGGGATCTTGTAGCGATTCCCATACTAAACTGCATTTTATGCTGACGTCGCCTGACGTCACCAGAGTGCACCCAGCTATATGTGTATACATATATGTTGTTGTAAAGACAAATTGGGTGCACTGGGTGGATGGCAACATTGTCATGATTTCGGGTCAGAGAAGAATTCCAGGAGAGTGATAAGAGCATTTTTTCGCTCGGGTGGCTACCCCACGACTTAGCTCCCACTGCAGATTGTCAATCGTCGTCCCAACTTCAAGGGAAAGGCTTCACAATTTACGAAGGTTACGCACTACCCATGGGAGTGCTCTCAGTGTCTGGCATGCCAACTCAAAACGGGTGATCTCAAAATGTAGATAGGAAGGCCACGCTGCAACACAGATGCATGGACATACCCTGCTTCCCAAGAGTTACAGTAAGAGTTCATACGAAACGTCTTGAGTCTACAAAAAAGCATCATCCTCACTATCCATGCCAACTTTCTGGCCTTGACTGTTCTTCAATCTTCAGATGTTGAGGCCAATCAAAAACCTTGTTTCTGAGATCATCCACATTCTTTCACATCGTTCATCGGGCGACTTGCACTTGAAAGCTGGCCGTTTCCCGCCGTAAGAGGTGACGACACACCGGGAGATGTTCTCACCCAGTTTCGCCGCAGATTCGGCGCAGATTTCCAGTTTCCACCCAAGCCAGAAGGCATTTGAGCCTCCATCAGGTGACTGAAATTGTTGATGGTTAACCAGTCTGAAATCCACTCTTTCTTGGTGCCAGCCATCCCGCGATCATGCAAAATGTTTGCGACTCAAGACTCCTAAGAGCTATATGTCTTTAGGACAGCATTCTATGGTCCCACCCCTCACCCCCACCACTGCTATTGGTTGTGGATGATAATAATTAGGAACTATATAGTACTTCCAACATTGCAAGTACTGACATTACAAGTACTACAGGGACTACTCATACTGTTCGTACTGTTCCTCCGTACTCGTACACGTACTCGCAGTCATTCTCGTACTACTACCACTACCACTACGACTACGACTATATACTACATCTTCTTTTGCTAGTATGGATACTACTAGTACTAGTTGTTTCAGGGGCAACATACCGTTTGGGGGTTTTGGACTGGACAACATACACGGATATGTAATATCTTGGCGGGCTTTGTGGCAAATGGCAGACCAAAAAAGTGTCTCATCATTTCTTTTTCTCCTCCTCTTTTGTTGGCCCATTTTCCAGCGCCTCAATCTTGGCATGAAAAGTGTTCGAAAGGACAAAATCTTGAACTTCAGCGATTCTGGATTCTGGACATCAGAAACCAAAGAGGGTCACATGATGCTATGATTAAAAGATGATCAAATCATATTTTCGCATTTAGACTGCATTGGTGCTCCATCCTCCGCCACCTTGCTGCAATCATTCGACATGTTGAAGGGCAACCATTCATACCTACCCTTCCTCCCGTAGAAGTGGAACGTAGCTTTGCAAGGCTAGTTTCCGATAGAAAAGATCATTTTCCACTTGCATGATTCGGAATAGCAAAATATACAGCAAGGAATCCACTTTGCAAATGCAAACATGCGTTGCTTGCCCCATGTCCATCACAAGATCCTGTGTTTATCCATTTATCTCTGGGCTCACAAGTAGCAAAGCATTTCCAAACATGATGATAGCATGTGTTTGACTGTTACCTCTCTATCTATCTATCTATCTATCTATCTATCTATCTATCTATCTATCTACCTACCTAGCTAGCTAGCTATCTATCTATCCATCCATCCATCCATCCATCCATCTATCTATCTATCTATCTGTTTGCCTGTCTGTCTGCCTGCCTGCCTGTACCCTTGGAACCATCAACCCCTTTATTTTGAGATCACAGGGGTGTCATAAGCAGCACGTCTCCAGCCTTTTCCACTTCTCCCCTCCCAACGGGCAGCAGAGGCACTGGAGGCGCAATGAGGCGTGGAAGTACAGTGGCTGAGAAGGCCAAAGCACCCGCGGGCAACAAGGCCGCCATGCAACCGTACTTCTTTTGAGTCTTCCTGGGAGGTCAAAAGGTCCGACGAGGAAGTTCACATCAAGACCATCAATCAATTGTTCTGGACATTCTTAAGGGTGCCCCCCCAGAAATAAGGCCTCAAAAAAGGCTTATCAACCAAACTCCCATGAAATTGCGCAATTCTGAAGATCTTTGGCCCTGACTCGTCAATCTCGTCCTCAAGACTGTCTTTTATCTCAAGAAAGAGAAATGCCTGTGGTGTTCCTGCATGGTAACAAAACTGAAGGCTCACCGTCCGCATGAGCCCGAAATGTTTCTGAACCATTGTGTGTATATAGTATATATTTTTTCTTTTTTTTTGACCTCATAGAAACAGCAGCTTCACAGTCCACACTCTGACCAATGTATGGGAAACAAACAAAAGATTTGGTCGGTCAAAGTGCACGAAGAGAAAATTCAACTCATGCACAATACCCTTGATCATTATCTGACAGAACTCATGTAACGGTACTATTTTGAAGCAAAAAGATTATGGATCTGACACTATGGTTGGTCTATCAAGCCTTCGACACAAAGAATTATCACCTTCCAAGCATCCCTGCCAAAAGACCACCAAAAATCATTCCTGCGGGGCAGGATTTGGAATGTTCACTTGAGTCTCATAATCCCAATACTTATTGCCTTTTGCAAATGGGTAGGGACTACCCAGTAAGCAACCAAGTCTACCAACAAGCTGTGATCATGCTCTACTATCAGGGCCCATAATCGCCACAAGCTGCTTTTGATGAAGATCAGTCAAGGCAACAATCTCACCCGACTAGATAAAGGAAACCGGGAAACCTCACCTAGCTAAACGCTTTCAATGACTAACATCATGACCTCTAAGTGGCTTAAATTACAATAAATTACACACATCTCCAAGCAAATTTTGATATCCGACTCCCTCCCAAGGCGGCGCTCGCGCTGCCTGCACAACAAATGGCATTCAAATAAACCTTGCGCTGGCAGGCCACCGCTTCGCCCTTCAGAAAGTTCATCAAGGCCTGTAACCGTCGGCAGGTGCAGAAGATATGTCCATGGAAGGATTGATGTTGAAAGTGCTGAGGAACATTTCAAGTACATGCTTTTGTCAAGATCACTTGGCAAAAAGCTGCAGAGTAATTCCATACAATATGTACGCTTTTATTTTAAAAAAATGATTATGTATACAACTGTGCTTCTGTCAGCATTGAGATAGCTATCAATGAAGCTCTTTTACCTTTTGGCCCAAAAATCTAGATTGGCACATGTCCAACCCTGCTGTTCCAGAAATCTTCCCGCCTTCCAGAGAGGATAAACCGAAGCCCACTTCATCCCACCAGGAAACCAAAGTTCACCCAAGACTCATTAGACCATCTCCACCATGGTCCAAATTCTTGATCTTTTAGAATTATCGATTTCCAATAGGGTTTCCTTTTACTGTGGATGTAGGACCCTATTTGATCCCAGTATGATAGATGTATATAGCTCCCATGGCCCGTTGTGAGATATCCAAGCTTTTGCAGCCGGCATGTAAAAAGCTGGGATTGTTTTGGGCGCACCATTTTTTCAACCCTCAACTCTATTTTGTGGTTTTGCAAAAAAAATATATCACTACTAGTACAACTCAAAAAAAAAACATACAATCAGCTTTTGCGACGTCCAGTCAGGTGAGGTGTATTTTATCTTCAAAAAAAATCAACCAGAATCACCATTTTCCGCAAGTTTCCGAGCACCATGCAGCCCTTTCCCGAGGCCTTTCCGAGGCTTACGGCTGCGTCGGTTTGCCCTCCCGCAGTGTGCGTGGCGCGCATAGGCACTGCACTGAAGCTGCTACTGGTGGCATTCCTTTGGTGCCATGAGGGTGGCTTAAGAGTTTTGGGGCACCAGCCTGGGGAGTTTCAAAACATTGCTTGCTAGGGTAACTTACTTGTCCCACAAAAAAACATCTCACTAGGGGGTTCTAAGGCACTTGTGTTTTTAGGAAAGAAAAGTCAAACACACCAACCAATTCTCACCCACCCCAAGCCCCAACCCAACACCAATGCCATGAAAGACACATAAGGCCCTGGGACAAGGCCCAACACTGCATTGCCAATGTCGGTCTTTCGCGATGCCTCTTCAGCCAAATGCCAAAGAGCACCAGCAAAGAAGACAGCAACATTCCTGCGGCCGGGGCAAGAATGGCAGTGGCAACATGAAACAAACATGGAAAGGTTGGGGAGAATTTCATTTTGGTGTTTGACTGATAGGAATTCCTCCGTGTTTGTTTGAATGTTTTTGTTTAGAAAGTGGCAATTTGCATATCATGCCCATACTGCAGGGAAGTAATAGTAATAGGATTTATCGTAGCATGCTTTAGTTTCTCCAGTTGTGGCAACCAACACTTGGGGGTGATCCACTACTGGCCATCCTTTTTCCATGGAAGGACAAGTGAAATTGTTGCGTTCAAAAAAATGAAGGCATGCTGTAGAATCACATTAGTTCCGAGGTGCAAGGCACCTTTCAAGGTGACTTTGGTTGAATCTGATCATCACATGAAGAATAACTGAAGAATAGCTGTCCATATTCAAGTTATGGCAGACCTAGTCTTAACATCCATATGATCTAAATGTTTTTAAGCCATCCTATTTTTGACCAATGCTCCACCAGCCATGAAGTCACGAAATTGCGTGATGAAACCCGTGGTTCTCATTGAATATTCACGGATAGCAAGCTGGAAACAGGAAGTTCCCATATATATATATATATATATTTATTTACATATATATATATATATTTATATATATACGGATACGGGTGATTATTGTCGTTCGCCGGTGGGCGATTCATTGCGCCTGCCAGCGAAAATGCAAAAATGAGGTGTACCAAAAATAGTTCAAGAAACTCAAAGCAGCGTTTTTTCCAAGCAACGTGGCTACGAAACGATAACCTGCAGATCGCAGGTTTGTCCCAGCTACCGCCACTGCGGAACTGATAGGGCTTAACCTCCTTTCGGATATCCCTTCGCCATGTTCCACATTTTGTCCGTAACTTTTTTGCTGTCACCACTGACCACCATGCAGTTTGCAAGGAAAGTCAGACATGGAAAGTGAAGGTAAAAAGGCGGTGCATGGGGTTCTTTCAAATACATACAAGAGAGTATAAACGTTGATCATGGGAAAAGAAGCAAAATCACATTATATATGCCACCCCTCCACTGGGGTGGGGGTGGGGATGGAATGATAACGTTCCTAGGCTCGGCCAAATAAAAGCAAATATCCGTCGGCGTGCTTCGCAGATGCTCTTCGTCCAATTGCAAGCAAGTTCGACTTCTAGCTGCTGCAGCATTAACACAGAAAGCCTGGGATATTGTCAGTTCTCAATGCTTTGCAGTTGTACAGACATGACTGTAGCAAAGGCACAATTAAAATCGCAAAGGGTATCGTGGCAACCCCACGACCCTCAAGCTACTTTGGCGATCCAATTTGTCCGACATGTGAGCTTAGGACCATTCGCAATTCTCGATGGTACCAAGAGCAGTGAGTGCATCGTCGGAGTGTGACCTGTACACCGCAAACACGCAAAACTTTTACTGTGGCCTCATCCAAACTGTCGACGCTGTTCAGCTGATTTCAGGAGCGCCCCTCTGCAAGGTTTCGCACTTTAAGGCTTACAATCAAACCCATATGCTTGTACATATGAGTATAGGCTGTAGCGCCGCCGAGCAGCTAGCCGAACACGAGCTGGCGGCAGCCATGGAAGGTTGCTCTGCTAATCGCACATGCCGCAGGTGCAAAGCACGGTCTGCAATTCAAGACATACTGTGAATGTCCTGCTGTCTCTTGTCCACATTTTCCACTAAACCGATCTAACTCGGCCCACCTCCTGCCTCCTGATTGAAGAAAGACAAGCCCGCACAAGCAAGGCCTGTATGACATGCAGTTTTGGGAGCCAGAAGATAGAAGACAGACGTATGTGTACACATTATTGATTACTATTGAGACCTTGTTTGGGCGATGGCTAATACGGAAAACGTATTGGCGACCAAGAAACTTTGAGCTGCTTGAGCGTTTCAGCCACAACGAGGAATTCTGCTGAGCGCGAGTTGCCCGAAGAAAGAACTAAGTTGGACCGCCTGGAAATAAGATGTACCCTGTATCCAACCTGCTGCAAAGCCACTCTGATCCGAATTTTATCCGTGGAAACGACACTGGTGAACACTGGCATTTTGGAGGAGATGGGCCTTTAAGTTCTCAGCTCACACCACTGCTTGAACCAGGTGATGCAATTTTCAAGAATCAATGTTTCTCAGCCGAAAGCCTGTGGAGTTTTGCAGCATTAACAAAAGACCGTGACTCCTGCGGCGCTTGAGGAAAACATCCGACTCACTGCGAGCCTCGCTACTTGGTTGAAAGCATGTCTATGATCATCCACTTACATACTTCAAATTTTAGGGACGTCTAAAGACATTCCATCAGGGGGCATATGCACAAATGGCAACGTAATCCTAGCAACACGTGATCCGAACCTAGATTTGGATGTAATCCTGTTACCCCCACAATCAATAATCCAAACCAGAATTGAATTGTTTCATGTCCATTGCCTGACAACTCGACGCCGGATATCCCGAAAGCAAGGAAGACAGTTTGATAAAGGAAATGTTGGAGAGGATTATTGCCGAGATGAGCAGTGTAAGGAGGACCGAAAGAAAAATCCAGCAATATCAATGTGCAAAAATCATGTGCTGTCATTAAAGACAGTCATCCAAGACAGTTCCATGCATTGCTGAAGTGATGGCTGTCATGAAAGACTGCCCCGTGAACTGCTGAAGTGATGGCTGTCATCAAAATGCATCCAGCAAAAAGTTGAGTCCAGCAAAAGTTGAATCCAGCAAACGTTGAATCCAGCAAAACTTGAATCCAACAAAATTCAACGCTAACAATTTCACTACGACAACCAACTTGAATCCAGCAAAACTTGAACCCAGCAAAAGTGCATACATGACACAAGAAAAACTTTTGAACCCAGCAAAACTTGAACCCAGCAACACTTGAATCCAGCAAACTTGAATCCAGCAAAGTTGAATCCTGCAAAGGTGAATCCAGCAAAAGTTGAATCCTGCAAAAGCTAAGTCCAACAAAAGTTGAATCCAGCAAAAGTGCTTGAACCCAGCAAAACCTTGAATCCAGCAAAAGCTAAACACAGCAAACTTGAATCCAGCAAACGTGGAATCCAGCAAATGATTAACCCAGTAAAGGTGAAGCCCCAGAAAACTGGAACCAACAAAACTCAAATCCAGCAAAATTGAAACCAGCAAAAGTTGAATCTTTTTCAAGTAAACGTTGAATAGAAATTTGAAAAGGAAAAAGCAACAACCAAAACCAAGATCTTGCCAAAAGCTGGAAAAAACAAGTTTTCAATACTTTTCAAGTAAAATTTGAGTAGACAAGGGAAGCCACCAAAACCAAGATCTTGCCAAAAGCCGGAAAAAACAAGTGTTCAATACTTTTTCAAGTAAATTTTGAATAGAAAAAAGCAGCCACCAAAACCAAGATCTTGCCAAAAGCTGGAAAAATCAATTGCTCAATACTTTTTGAATTAAAATTTGACTAGAAAAACCAGCCACCAAAACCAAAATCTTGCGAAAAGCTGGAAATATAGTTTTTCAATACTTTTTCGATTAAATTTGAATAGAAAAATGCAGCCACCAAAACCCAGATCTTGCCAAAAGCTGGAAGTTTTTTCAATACTCTGCCAAACAAAATTTGAATAGAAAAAAGCAGCCACCGAAACCAAGATCTTGCCAAAAGCTGAAGAAATCAATTACTCAATACTTTTTTCAAGTAAAATTTGAATTAAAAAACCAGCCACCAAAACCAAGATCTTGCCAAAAGCTGGAAAACTCCATTTATCAAGACTTTTCCAATCAAAATTTGAATAGCATTTAGCACGCCATGTGCTTTCACGCTGGACAAGAGAAGGGCGAGATGACAATATACCAGATTGCAGGTGTTGCTGCCAGCAAGACCTTGTAGTTGCAGCAGAGAGCCTCTAGCCATCGAATTCGTCCATTCTTTGTTTCCACGGAAAGCAGCGCGGGAGTGCATTCCAGTAAGCCGCTCGGCGACGGAGAGCTGGAAGTAGAACTCAATGTCACCGGAGGGGTGCCCAGTGCTTCAAACAAAGAACCCATTGAACCCGAAGGGCTGGAGGCTCCACCTTTTAAGTCTTTACCAACAAAGCGACCCTGCAAAATGTCCTGCACACCAATGCCAAGACTCTTTCTTGCGAGGCTTTGGCTTTACTGGGCCGTCCGCTCCAAGGGTTCATCTTCAAAGCTACGAAAAAGGCTACGCGATGCCGGACAGACACCGTCAGCCGAGAACCTCCCTGGAACGGTGAGGAAAGGACATGCAAGTAGAGGAGGGCAGAGACCTGTTTCTTGATTCGGTCCCTTCTACTGAGCGAAGTCCTCGAGGTGCAAGGAACGTTATAATCCCGTCGCCAAACCCACCCCACCCACCCATTTTGGTCACCGGCGAACGACAACGATTGCGGGTACATATATATATATATATACATACACACACATATATATATATATAAACCACTGTATAATAGTGGTAAATTACTCATCTTCAAATGTGATGTCATACTTTGGCTAAATGGCATGCAATCCAGGTTTTTCAAGTGAAGCCAATGGCAACTTCTTTCAAAAAACAAAGGGAGAGCGGCAGTTCACCAATCAAACATGAGAGGCTGCCCTTGGCTTGTTCCAAGCATTCCCATCAATCATCACCAGCTGAACAGCATGGACCATCCGTCCCCGTAAAACCTACCTCCTATGGGCGCTATTATTTAAGACTTCCCAGCTTGACAGCGGGTTATTTTTTTTTGATGGAATTTTAGTGGTGGGAAAAAATCAAAGCACACTTCTAGGGCTTTTTCAGGAGCAACTAAAACCTTGATGCTCTCTGATTCTAAAAACAGTCTTGGGTATTTTGTCGGCCGCACCCTGCATCATTAGTAAGGCGAATAGTTTGCCACGGCCTGAAGATGCCAAATGATCTGACTAGATTCTGAAATGTGCACACAATCCACAATTACCCTCCATCCATCTCCACCCAAATATCATCTGCCCATTTCCAACACTTACCACCCAGTTGACATCAACCGCCCCCATTGACAGCTGCGGCCTGGAGAGGTCTTGCCCTCAAAGACCAGGTCGCCATCACAGCCTTTGGGCCAAATTCCAGCAAGCAAGCCTCCCACCGTCGTCGACGTCATCGAGGTCGTGAGATTTTCCCCCCAGGTACTTCCCGGCGCTTGAACCCAATTTTTTTGGGAGTTCTTGGTATGTATGAAAAAAATTAGGGGATTCGCGAAGAAATCCGAAATCCCTGCAAAATAGCAACTCTAGGTGATGTGAGATTGAAAAAAGCTTGTAGGGTGAAAATGTTCGAAGACTTGATCTGGATGTTGTGGTTTCACCCTATGCAGTCTAAGAGGGAAGCCAAAAATTGCCTGAAAAAAAAAGGTCCACAACATGGACATTCATGAATCTTGAGCTTTCATTGCGTCCACTATGGGGAGTGAATTTGGATGGTTCCTAGTATTTCTTCAAAGCCCTGGTGGTGTTGGGAACCTGTCACCATGGCGAATTCAGTCATGTCTACCATCAGCAAAGCAAATCAACCCATCTACTGATTGGGCTTCCCAACAGAGATTTTTTCAGGATGTGACAAAATCCTGCGTTGGGACCTAGCCTCCAGCATAGTAAAGGGTGCACATTGCTAGCACCTTTGAACCTTGCTTGGCATCTCCGGCAGCGTAAAAGCGGCCTGCGAGAAGCAAGAAAGAAGCCCTTCAACTTCAACCGATAACCAATGGAGCTAAGTGGGTATACCGATGGCTCCACAAATGTTGTGATGTTTGGTGGCTACTCTGGTTCCGGGCATCCGGCTTTGGGGTGGGTCGTTTGTGCGTTTGTGGGTGGTTGGTCTCCGAAATCCCATTGATATGACCGCATGAAATCCTTGAATATCGAAGATCTGCAATTTTTCACCTCAGAAAATCAGATCATTTTTTACCCCCGAAAAACAGCCAAACATTCAAAACACAGACTTGCACTTCTGTTGCCAACTAGCTACTGCTACCCACCACGTTTCCCAAGACTTCGGTCAAATAAATGATGGAATGAAAACTATCATCGAAGAGCTTCAGGGAACAATATTAGCCAAAAATTCGGAAGATGGCCATCCAAAATCATGAATCTTGCAAATGACGATGCAAACCTCCGGTGCAAAAGAAAAGAAATCTAGTTGTCACCACTGAAAATCATCAGACTGTTTTCTTAATAAAAATCAGCGGGCTGGTACCCAAGAAGAACTACAGATCTGCTTGTTGCCTTAGTACTGTAGTACCTCAGGAAAACTCCTCCACACAAAAAAATCTTGCAAATAGCCAGCTACCATGTGTTTCAGGATCCCATGTTCTACCTGCAAATATCCAGCAAGTTCTAAAATCTGCTCGTTTCAAATCCTGCCAGCAACCAGCACCCATCGTTCCATCGCCTGCGTTCACGCAGCCTCCAGAAGTGTAGCCAACAGGTGTTGTCAGTTCCACCACTGCGATGCCTCCAACGTTCATCACACGTTCGATGTCAATGCTGCATGTTGTCTTCAATTGAGAATAGATGCGATGATGAGGAACAACACAGGTTTTTCATATCATATTCATTGATATATATTTATGGATATGGATTATGGACCAATTATGGATTTTTGATAGAGATCTCATCATTTTCAGCAGCAAACCTTCAAGAAAACATCCATCCAAAATGAAATTTCGTCCCTCTCTCGGTGCGCAATTCACCAAAATCATTGGAAGTACAAACCCATGTCCCTGATTTTTATTCGTCCCAAAAACCTCTTCAACACCGCAGAGGTCGACCCATCCAACTGTCCATCCCTCCCCCCTTGAGATGTGGACCGTTGATCATGCCAGAGATGATAGTGTACAAGCCTTCACAAGCTTGAAGAACTATCCACCGAAAAAAAAAAAAGGACACAACAACGGGGAATCTGTAAGGGTCACACCATATGCAGCTGTATTTAATTCTGATATATCAATGGGTCAGAGAAACAATAAAATCTTGCGAAAGTCAATCTATATACTAACCCTCTAAATCTCGATTCCCAGGCTTTTAGAATTTGATGATCCCTTCAGAGGACAAAACGAAGAAAATGATGGTTTGAAGCAGTGAAAAAACACAACTGGTAGGATGTTGGCGTTATGGTCAGATTCTTGTCATGGCTTGGAGAAATCATTGATCAAGACTCTTGGTTTTGGCACCATTTCTAGCCTTCGCTCACCAATTGGAAGCAACGTCTTTTGGTGGATTCAGCTCAAAAAGAAGTCGCAGACAAAAAGCGAACATCTGGAAGAATGATTTCGTGCCTGCCACACTCAAGATCTTGTAAAAATCAGGCCGCTTATCCAGCGGCATACGCTGGTACAATGAGGAGGTCATGACCGGCCGCAGGCTACTTGTCAAGGACAGCTGTCTCGAACCAATGTCTTTCCGCGGAGCTTAGTTTGCTCGGATATCCGTCACGTTTGAGGTTTGCCTACAGCCAACTGATATCAACTTGGACTTTCAACTTACAAGACTTCACAAGAACCAAACCGAATTTTCTCTGGATACCCTAACAAAAAAACCTGAAACACTCAGCCTTTTCTGGAAAATTGCCTTGGGGCTCCTGGAAAAAGCTCCCTCCAAAGACTGAACCAAAACATGGCTGTTAGGCCCTCCCTCCCCGCCCCCCGAGACCTGAAAAAGTTGGAAGCTTCAAGAAGCCTCGGTCCGAGGTGAAGGCCATGGTGATTGCTGAATTTCGCCCACAAAAATGGTTTGTGTTTCCTTAAATGGTGGGTAAAATCCCCCCAAATCATCCCATGGATCAATAGAGTTTTCCGTTGTAAACTCCATCCATTTTGGGGGTTTTACCCCATTTTTTGGGAAACACACAAATAGGTGTTCTTTTGCATTCTACCCGCAAGAAGGGTGATCTTTCCAATCTCAGGAAGTAAAAGTGGATAATATGGTAACCCATGAGATTCATGTCCCAAAAATTGATCAAAAAACCTCAACTTCTTGTTCCTCTACATTTTGGAGGGGAAAATTTACCCTCCAGGGAGCTAACATATCCCCTTTAAAGGTAGCCGGGAAGATGAAATGTTCCTCTTCCATAGGTGAGATATGTGATTGTTGCCCTGGAGGGGAAGATCACTAAAAAGAGGTGGGGTGACACAATTGTCAAGTTTTGAAGTTCAGGAAGGTGATCCCAGATTTTTCTCCTGGGGATTCAAAATCATGGAACTTCCTGGAACACTTTGGGTCCACCGCACGTCCTAAGAAACTGTTGAAACATCCGGTTCCACAACTCCCTTCCTGAATCTCCCGTACCAAAAATGTCCAGAAGGGATGGATTGAGGCTCTCATTCTCCTACCTTGCAAAAGAAGTAGAACCTATTTTTGTCAAAGGTTGTAAAATATAAAAGCATGTCTGAAAGGGTTTGCCCATAAAATCATCATTCAAGCTAAAAATCCATCCAAGTGAAGCAGACATGGCAGACAGTCTCCCAACCAAGGACTCTTGAGAACTCACATTTTTTGCAACGATCCATTTGATGGAAAGCCTGATCAACTACACCGAGATACAAACTTTGTTGGAAAAAATTAAAGTGTTGGAACAAAAATCAGCCCTGTCCATAACCATAATTTCACTTAGATCTGATCAACTCATATTCAATGTCAATTTGCAAACCCGCAAAATCATTTACTGTAGGTGGTTTCCGCACAACACTGAGGTGAAGTCGTTCAAACATCAGTCATGGACCAGAACCCGGTTTGCAGAAATTGCCATCAATACCTGCCACACAAGCTATTCAACAAACACAAAAACTGAGTTTAGCACCCATGCCATGGGCAAAGAAACTGCCATGTGGCGGTCTCAATGGACGCTTTTGCAAACAGCCCCCCAACAAATTGGATAAAAGCTGGCAATCAGACTGTGCTAAAAAAATCAACAAAAGTTTCCATTGCAAGGTTTGATGGGCTCAAATGTTGGATTGAAAAAAAAATGCTTTGGAATCTGGGATTCGGATTCTGTGCAAATCATATTGTCATGTTGGTACGTCATCACGAACCAGATCTTTCTCTGACAAAACGATGGATTTTTAGGTCTCCTGACAGGTGTTGTCTAAGGTGTCAATCCATGGTGAAAAGCCGTATGAAAGAGCCCATGTTCAAAATCTTTCTTCGAAATCTCCAAAGAATGTTACCATTTTGTATAAATCTTACCATTGAGCCGCAAGAATCACAACAGTTTGATCGTTGTCCAACTAAGTCCATTGGAAAACTCCAATTAGTACTAGTAGTAGTAGTAGTAGTAATAATAGTGTTAGTAGTGTTAGTATTAATACAGGCTGGCAGGCTGTCAGAGTGCAGTTGTTAAAAGAAATATGTATCATGCAATTTGAAAATGCAGAAGCATTCGCTCCCAAAACAGGATAGTTTATTTAATCTACACTATTGATTCCCATGGCTGGCAACTGGGGAGGGGAAAGTCTGGCGCGCAGCTTGGGGTACACAAAGGATGTTTAATTCATCTAGTCACATTGTTTTTTGGTCTCCTGTCTTATGTTATATCTGTTTTGGTCTTTGTTTGAATAATTGAATAGTACAGGCTCTTCAGAGTGAAAATGTAGCCCCGACCAGTTTTCAATTCACAAAACATTTTTTCTCTCTTGCCGCATCGCGATGAAGCAGTCGCGGTCAAAGACATACTTGTTTGACGCATACGCCTATACAAATTCCATCCGAAGATAGATGCTATTTATTTTCAGATAATGCAGCGTGATAAAGATGCCGAAAACCAACACAAACACAAAACAAAACGCCAAAACCCAAAGCACAAACAAAACCCCAAAAAGGCATCTTCGAATCAAAAATGCATAGGTAGTGGCACAAACTTCACACAACAAGTTGCAGAGACTAGAAACAAAAGCATTATATAACATATATAGAAATGGATGTAGGTGATCTGCTTTTTTGTTTCTCATTGGAAACAGTGGAACACCAGAGAAAAGAAATTGTTTGGATTTAAAGATTGGTTTGGCAAGTTTTGTTTTTTTTACACGCGCACCATAACGGATCTCGGAATATAATGGAGTATACTGATGGTCGATTGAATTTTTTTTTCTTTCGATTGACATGAGGGTCACAACCCCTTATGCCTTATGGGTCGTATGGTGGTGGATCCGTGCGTTGAAGTACACCGCCAAACTGGGCCAAACCAAACAAAAACCCCACCCAAACAACAACAACAACAACAACAACAACAGAAACAACAACAGAAACAACAACAGAAACAACAACAGAAACAACAACAGAAACAACAGAAACAACAGAAACAACAGCAACAACAGAAACAATAGCAACAACAGCAACAACAGAAACAGCAACAGCAACAACAACAACAACAACAACACCAAAAGCAAAAGAAGCACTAACACAAACACAAACACCAACACAAAACAAGAACCGTGACCCAAACAAAAACGAAAACACAAACCAAAACAAACAACTCAAACAACTCTTTTTTTTGGCGCCATTGCCGAACGTGTTCGCGGCTATGTCGCTCGTACCCAATCTCATCCTGCTGAAGAAACTGCATGCAATAAATAAAGACAACAAACAGCTCAAACAACTCGAACTAGCAGAACCATTTGAAACCGCCCGACGAACCACCCGACGCTTTTTCCCGCCCAGGCTGCATTCGTCACAACGATTGTGGCAGTTGCAGCTTGATTATAACTACGGCACTACTTGTTGCAGCACTTCATAAAATAGAAACATGAGAAAAAATAAATCGAAGCCAAACCAAAAAAACACCCAAAAAAAAACACAAAATGTAAAGCAATACAAAACCCAAGCAAAAAGATGTGCCAAAACGAGATGGTTGAACAAGCCGATGAACCGAAGCTCAAGAAAATGGAATGCAGAGCTTATTCAGCTGCTACAAGACATGAAAACTTCAATAAACGTGTTATGCCCAACAAATCTTTTTGATTCTCCGGCTACGAACTGCCAAGTCCTGCTTGGCTGTCTTGATAATTGGTGCATGATCAATTTTTTCAGGCTAGCAATTGGTTCATTGTGTCCCGCAGTGTCACTACCTGGTACGACTTCTCACACAATTGTGGTTGCTCGAACCAGAGTCGGTTCTCTTAGGTGGATGCAAGAAGAGTCTAATTGGAAGAGGTGCATGAGAGTCACGGTGGCAATTGTAGAATCAGGTCCATGTATCTTATTAGAGTATCTCTTGATGAAAGGATTACTTGGTGATGGAAGCTCTTATGTTTGGTGCGAGGCATGTCTGCAAAGGACATACTAACTTCTGTTTACACGATGAATAATCTTCCTCCTTTAGGCCGTTGGGAATGCATCACTTCCATGACTTGTTTTTTCTTGCAGATGCGCGTCTGCGCGTTTCACACACATCTCTCAACCTTTAAACTTACCTTGTCGCTAGTTTTCAATGCTCTAGTAGCATCAAGTTACGCAGACCCATTCCGTTCTGTCAATCAACATGCGTCCTCTCGGCTTTTCGCCTACTGGCCCTTGATTGATTTGACCGAGAAAACAGGCTACCCATAATCCTCCTCTTCTGTACTCTCTGGGAGTCTGCAAGTTAGTTTCGTGGTTCCGTTCGCATTTGCTTGCAATTGGTATTCTATATCGCACCTACGACCTGAAGCTTTTAGGTACAAGAATTGCTACTATCATTATGATGGGGATACGATATATGAACCCCATATGAGGTCAACCAACAACAAAATGATCTACCCTTTGAAGGTGATACTCTGTGACCCAAAACGAGCAACGTGGCCTTCAAGAAAATGCACTGTCGAGACTACAGGACTAGGAGGCTGTGACCTACCTTTCCCAGACAAGGCCCAGATTGTGGTACGAACAGATCGACATAAACAAAACATCTATGGCCCATCAATGACTACGGTGGAGGTCTTC